>JAMKCH010076793.1:0-27620 GCA_023653785.1 Ophioderma brevispina | reverse complement strand
CCAATCGTCCCCTAAACAGTTTTGGAAATAAGCAGTCGCTTTATAGCCGAAATTGACGTTTGGTGAGAGGTCCTTTTGTACACAAGTCTACTGGGAGTTATTATTTCCTTTATCCATTATCGTGTTTAAAACCTTATCCACTTAGGTGTTAAAATAGTGCTTAGTAAACATGAGTTCAGTATCAAAATGGCTGACGGCCAGTAGAGTTTTTTCATCTTTACCGTCATGCACCATTCAGCTATTCATGTACTTCCTCGTGCATGAGTGAAATGGTGGTGAATGTATGCAATTATCTTATTTATTGTATTTAAGACCTTTTATTCGTTTGCATAACGATGAACTAAACAGTGGGCACATCGCCATATACCAAAAAAACCAACAGGGATAGAGGATGCCCAGTGCTTTTATTACCGGGTATTCGGTATCTTTCTGGCCTAAACGTTTAGCGTAGCACGTGGCATTATTTTAGCAAAAAAGAAAACACATGGTAAACATGTGAACTTACTTGAGTTTCGGCTTCAAAGAACTTGTAAATATAGTACTAAACTTGTCAACTATATGTTTCGTATAATCAGAGACAACCAATAAACAATAATCCCAGATGTGGTATATGATATGACATATGTATATAAATCTGGATAACACGAATATTAAAATAGAATCCCAAGTATTCCTTTTTTGCACAGAGATTGACGAAGGCAGTGTGAACAATACAATTGCGAATGATGCACTGTGTCAAAATACAATGGGTAGCTTAGATGTCGGTGTAGTGACGATACAATAGCAAGTGGCTTCAGTGCGATGGTAAGAAAGTTGTATCTTACGGAGTCAAATCAAGTAATACTGTGACAGTGGTTTTCTAATGACTCGTAAGGAAGGCTTGCTTACCTTCTCCGATGTTGAGGTACACAAAATTGCATTGTCTTTAGGCGATGCGAACCTCCCATGAAAATATAGTCCCACATAAATAATTCATTTCGATCCCTGTATGAGCACCTCCCAAGTGACGTCATAACCACAATTCCTCTCCTCTGTCGTCTTACTCGACAAGAGCAACATCCTGCAGGGGGCGGGACGGGCAGGGAATCAACATCGGAGAAGGTAAGCAAGCCTTCCTTACGAGTCATTAGAAAAACACTGAAGACATAATCTAAGAAAAAAATAAAAAACTTAAAAAAAGCAAAAAATAAAAAAAATAAAAAAAATCGCCAAATTTAGCACAGGTATGGAGCGGTGCAGATGCGAAACGTAAATCAGGAGTTGCGTGATCGAACATGAATCGAATTGCAGCAAGCGTGAATCTATAATAACAAGCGCAAAACTCATGAGACACCCTGGGCGACGCAGATATTGCCACTTAACCATTAAGTGTCCGAGAGTCCGATCTGTGAAGGACAGTCGGGCAAATCTAGCTCTTTCTGGGTTGACGTGTCGAAGGTAAGTTGTAGTGAACGTAGTTGAGTAGTTGACATAGTGAGGATGTGGAAGAGCCCCTTACTAAAGCGTTATTCACCATCCGTCATTATGGAATAAAAGAATCGGGTTTTCGAACATGAGGCAGGTGCGCTATTGAATCATGAATATGGTAAAAATGGTTTTCGCGCTTCCACACGGTGATATGGGCCCTCTCAGTACCTTCGTATTCTTATAACTGACTTATTGATATATGCTATGACGTGGAATTATGTAGGGGGTCCCGGCGGAACGAGAGGCGCGAGAGGTTACCACCGGGTGATCGGAAAGGCCCGGTGAATCAGCCACACGACGTTGTAAACTAGGGTGAAAGCTAATCGTCACCCCGTTATACGGAGACCAATACACGAACAAGAATAAACTAAGGAAACATTTTCCAGTCTGCGACATTATTGTTATTTAGACATGAACGTTAGGGTTCTGCTCTTAAAAGTGTACTTACAAGGTTCCAGTATCCTCACGATGTGTTACATTTGTTATCACACTACTCAGGTGTCGCACTATTACCCAGTAGAGTCGGAATATCACAGCGGCTAATTAAAGCCTAACTAATAGTCATCCTATTGCTTAATGCATTATCCGACCATGACCCCTATTCTCCCCTCTCTCTCTGTTATAGTTAGAGAGACAAACGGCCTACATTCTACAGCACAATTACGCACAAAGGTATCGTAGATAGCAAAATATCAAAAGAGGGCGCTCTACCGCAATGCATGATGGGATCGAAAAGGGGCAAACACAAAGCGGGATCCCGGATTGTAACTGTAAACAATGTTACTTGCCTATTGGCATGGGAACTCAAAAACTTCAAAAATGGGAGGCTGGTATTAACAAAATCAGCAAAAAGATTCTAAAAGCTGACGATTTATTTGTATTAACCTTGTCATCTGTAAAGAGCTGAAAGTATCGAGATACAAATAAATGGCGGCTGTTGGGGGCATAGAGGACGTTTATTTTGAGTTGACATGAGCGCGATCTGCCCTGCGATAGATGCAGCTACAGCCCGGCCCCTTGGTCCGCCGTAGTTGGTCATCACATTATTTAAATATTTCACACAAATATGATACTTTGTAAATTGTAAAAACAGAAAGTTTCTATTTTTTCCTACATAAATTGTATTTGTAATGATTGTAGTTTGGTCAAACAGAAGCTACAGAATAAGGACATGACTAATCCACCGCACGCCAAAGTATAATAACTCCGTGCACAGTTCGCGGGAGGCCGACTCCGTCGGACTACCACGGTGACATTGTAAAATGGTAAAATCTATGCGTCAATTACAAGATTTGGAAAACTGGAAAGGAGCAAACTTAAAGAATTTGTTCTAAAACTGTGAAGTAGCCTAAACAAAAAATTGGCATTACGTTGAATCGAAATTACAGTTATGAAAAATGCAGGTAAGTTGATAGAAAGTCTAACAGAGTTTTCCGTGTGCGATGCGCGATGTGCTACTATGGGCCGTGATTCAAGCGCCAATCGATGACCAGTTTGCCTCCGTTCCTGTTGTATCTCGATGCGTCGTTCCCGAAAAGTCTTTTTTTCTTAACTAATATTTTAACAATGAAACTCAAAAATGAAGTTGGGCCAATTTGCTAAGTCAATACTGGGATTAATAGTCGGCTACTTCATAAGGGTAATGAATGAAATTTGTGATGTTAAAAACTGGTGAGAATTTGGGGTTTCAGGTATCTACTCCATTAGCTTCCATTGACGGCTGCACGCTACATCTTTCGATAGCAGCTGACGAAAAGTGTAAATTTCCTGTTATTTTTGAGAGGGATAATTTGTCTTACCTTTCATAAACAGAGATTTATTGTAATAATTCATGGAAACAACCTGTAATTACATTTATCATACATAATTACTTAGACATAATGAACACAATCTCAATAAGTTTTGGTTCGGTGATGGGCCTCATTTAGTCGGGGGGAGGGGGTGCCGGAAAAAGTGATTATATCGTCGACGTGTGTGGTGCTCTTGCCCCCTTTTCGGCCCCATGATCCTTGCGTTTCTATCTACGATAACCTTATACACGCAGGGTGTAGAGTCGCGAGAAGAAAGTCATGAGTGTAAACCAATTGTTGAGCCGAAGGGAACTCAAACAATCAATGTTCTTCCCTTAGATACCCCCACTTTACACCATGCGCAAATGCAGAATTCACCAATCGTCAATCTACATGAAGGAGGATGCGTCAACGTTTTATAGGTGAGAAATATCATGCCGCGAGGTTTCATTTACTAAATAGGCCTACAAAAGGCACATCATACATAACGCCTCCCCTGACATAATTGAACATCTGGCAATTTTATAGCTATAGTTTTACTATATACAAAACAATTAACTACACATGATGTTTAACATAATTGCATTGATGCTAGTAGAAAAACATTCCCAAGTGAACGGGCGCGAATATGCGTGCAACATCCCCTGTAATTTGCTTTCGTTGATACTTCTGACAGAACGTTTAATAACTCTCTCCATAGTCCCCATTGGCGACTTACAATTTACAACTAATATATTATTTATATTTTACGGACAAATTGAGTCCCGACCTGAACTGATCATAAGATTCTGCAGTTTGCATTAAGGGATTGCCCTACAGTGAACCGACCAAGCGAGCCTGATAGACCTAATTTTAACCGGCACACGCGTGCAAACCTGAAAAGGGAAACACATAAGTACCATTTTAAAAATTCATCACAAATCATTAATGATAATGTTATTAACTATTTAAGTTCATGTCATTTACATAAATATAACCAAATAGCACTTTTGAATACAGTCGTAATTGCACACATAATTCCCCAATCAATAAACTCATAACATACGCACTTACCCCCGATAGTACGTGCCATGCCTTCATTTTTAAAGGTAAATTTACAAGTACGTATACCCGAAGAAAATCCCATACATTAATACAATTATTATAACTTCAATATCATAATTTTATGGCTATAGAACATGATTCATAAAATTCCCATTTTCAATGCTCTTTCAACTTACACCCCAAAAATCAATCCATACGGTCTTAGAAGTACATTACACATAGCAACATTTATACAAAATCTAATAAATCCATATCATAAAGTTCATCTTGTTGGAATTGTTTCACATAGAATTTCATACAACGTGCCGAATATTTCAAGAAACCCATACATTCATTAAGAAAATATATTTCATTATTTCATACCGTAGCACTATTAGCATTTTTACTCAAGGTAGATTATGAGCACCTTCACCACAGGTGACGCTTCAATTAGAGTAGGCCTACCGTGGCCCTCAAATTTTCCACATGATTTACAATATCATTTAAAACATTAGATTGACCATTTGTAAACCTTTATCTCCACTACGGGAATGACAATGACTCGCATTATATCGCAAACGGATACTCGTCAGTACCCATTCACTAATTTGAGCATTGCCCCATTTCACAACCTTCACTACTCGTTACGTATATCTAATAACTTTTCAGAATTCAATTTTAGTCGCATTCGGAATTCGGTTTACTTTTTTCACTACAATTTTTTAACACAAGGCCTGGCCATACATTGCATAGAACCGACGTGATGGCAAACCTGAAATTATAGGTCTAATACCCATAATTTAGACAAAACGGGGAAATATGGTTATCATTGGGTGTCAACTTAAACTGGACTTCTAATCGACACGGAAACTCTGGATTTCTTTTCCTTCAACCACCAAGGATCCACGAAAATACTAAAATTAACGGAATCCAAATGGAGGAAATTTTTTTGACATCATAATTTCCCATCTTGAGATGTGCAATTTTCTCAATAAAGGGCATACTTCACCTTCAGGAAGGGCAATAAAACTGCATTTCCACATGAAATATTTCATCTTTTTTTTTTTTTTTTTTTTTTTTTAATTTTTTAGGTTTTTTCTTTTTTTAAATTTGCAACATTTTTAGTGTTGTTTGTTTAATCATTGATTTAGTCATAATCTTTTTCACCTGCTGCTCATTTACTTCTACTTCTCAATATTACATAACACATTCTTGTGATAAGGTATCCCTGCTTTCAACATGCCTTTTCCAGATGTACATTTATACACTCAGTTCATTGTTAAATACATCCTAACAATACATTTTTAATATAGCAAATATATTGTTCAATGTTTTTACATGCATCTTCGAGACAAACTTCGCACATTTAGTTCATCTGATAATACCTTTATCACATATGCATATTTAGCTATATTTGATGGTAAGTACACTTGTTTTTTTTTCAACTCTTTATAATACCCGTTTCTTAATTTTACCCGTTATTGTTACTGGGTTTTCTTCTAGATATTCCAGAGTTTCTTTTGGTTAAATTGGCTAATGGTTCCCATGTATTTCTTGAATTGGCTACCCTTCCCATTTGACCAGATATCTAACTGGTTATCTCTGTATCGACCTCGTATGATCTTTTTTCCCTTCATACTCTTTCACACAGGATCTTAATCAAGGAAGTCCTGGCATAATTGAGTTTTGTGTCTTTTAGTTTCTTGAGTAGCTAAAAGTGCTCAAAAGATCTTCCGGGACCATCACCCCTTATTCTAGGCATGGAATTTTCCATGGTTTGGATCTGAAGCACTGCAGGCACTTTGCTACTTGTCTTATAGTTAAACGATCATATGCATATTTCATACGATTTACATGAATTGGGGTGGACAACATTTTATTATTCTCCAATTTCTCACACTGAAATTGACTGTACAGTCCTTTTGCCCAATAATATGGGCTCACACCAAATTTCATTAGTTTTGCGATACAAACCTTTTTTGTATTGTGAAGGAATGTATATCCCACAGTGTCTCCGACTTGATAGTCAACTTCTGAGCACGGTCAATCGTACGTGCTTTCATGCTTGATTGATTTTCCTCTGCCTGACTTTTTTGAAATTGCTCTGAATCCTCCAGCTGGCTGATCAACTCATGGATATGATCCTTAATGATTTTTCGGGGTATTCACACTGTCTTCACAGCGAACATCAGTGGAAGTCGTGCTCCCTCCCATCACACAAGAAAAAGGCTAAATCCCCGGAATTGTGGCCGGAGCCGTACGATAATGCAAATTGAATGGCTGAACAAATATTTGTCCACAATAGTATGACATTCATTCACATAATGTGATATGGTGTCCAAAATCACAGCCATTGAAGCGTTCTTGAAGCATTATTTTGGGGAGCAATAACAGATGTATTTAATTTGTGTGTTTGCATAATTCGACACACCTCCAGAACTATTTTACTCAGTAACTTTGCCCCTCTATCACTTAACAATGTTTCTGGACACCCATGTACACATACCACATGATCAAAAGCTCTTGCTAATATTTGTTGCCTAGTTTCTCCGCTAAAGGGTACCAAAATGGCCAAGTGTGCAGTGATCCGTAAAATACAAGACGTATCGGTTTCCTGAACACGTTATTGGTAACGGTCCTAATATATCGACACTCTCCTGGAAATGTTAGGTACCTTCTGGTAACCATAGCGCCAGAACATTGTGTCCATGTGTTTTACGTTGAGCACAAAAATGCGCGAACTTGGCCCAATTATCAACATCTTTTTACATCCCTTTCCAAAAGTATATTTGGCGATTCTATCATAGGTTCGCTGAAACCCAAATGGCAGCCAAACAGATCATGAACAACTTTTTATACGGTATCTATAATGGTTCTGGGAATGTATATTCCGTACTACTTTACGTTTCCGGATTAACGTTTTAGTAGGAGTGGTGCCAACAGATATTATAATTCATCAATGACAAAAGACTGTCTGACTGTATAAACATTATCCCTTGCATTTATTTGAATCCAAGTAGTTTCATCATGCAACAAATATTGTAACATTGAACGGCAAAGGGTTCTGTCGAGTTTCTTCTTGCTTGAACTTGCTTAAGTCAAGTTTCTTGAGGGAAATGGCTGAGGTTTTGTGGGGTGCAATTTGCCCATTTGCTATCCGTTTCCCATGTTTAAATCGCAAATTCCTCACTACATTTACTGAACAGGAGGGGACCTTGGTCTGAGTTTAGACTGGATGAATTGCCTGGATGTAGTACAAAGTAGACTGAACCAAGTCATTTCAAGGGCATTGTCAGATCTTCAATGGAACGGTCATTGTTAGGCCTACAACTCGTACAATTACTAAACGATTTTCAGTACGGTGGATACGGCTCATGGCATCCCATTTTTCCATTTCGTTTTTTCCCTCGAACATGTACAACTTCAAAATCATAGGCCTGTAAATTGAGAAGACCATCTAACTAAGCGACCCCCAGAATGATTCCCATGAACCACCATTTCCATGCACATGTCAGTGATACGCTGAATTTGACACTATGTTCAAGTAAGGACGATATTTTTTAATGCTTCTACACTGCATGCTTTCCAATTCTGTGATGGATATTTTTCTCTGCATTCCTCAAAGCTCGACGCCCCCATATGAAATACTCTCTCTTTCCGTTGTGCTCTTGGCTAAAATCAAAGCCAATTCCCTTTAAACTGCCTCCGTTTTGAAGTATAAACTTGGGTCCTCAATAAAAATTGTTTGTAGGCTAAGATAGGAGGTTCCTGAAGCTTTAGTTTCAGAATTTAAATGCCTCACTGCATTGTTTCCGTCCAAGACAAAAGGAACTCTTTACGAGTCAATTGTGAGAGGTTCAGCTATCTTACAGAGTCTTTAAAACTATTTCGGTAATAATCCTACAGACCTAAAAATTACGGAATCATAAACACTAGCAGGGACAGGATAGTTGCTGATATTGCAATTTCTCGGGATCAGCTTGCAATATCCTATCATTCACATTACCCAAAATTGAACTTCTTTCTGACCAAATACACTTCTTGGGTGGCAACTCAGTCCCCAGTTTTTTAAAAACGATCGAAAACCGTTCTTTGGTGATCTAGATGCTCCCTTCAAAATTAGAACTGAATATGATGACGTCATCACGGTTATCTATACAAATTTCCAATGTAAAACCGCTTAAAACTTCCTTGCAATGGCACCTTGGAATGTTGCCGGGCATTATGTAAACCAACGGCATTACAATTGAATTCAAAATACACCATCTGAGTGATAAATGCCCTCTTTGGTTTAGATTTTTCATCCATGTCAATTTGCCAATAGCCTGCGGCTAGATCCCAAGTTGAAAAATATTTGGTTTTGTTGGCGCGCCAAGGTCTAAGTATCATTAATATTAGGAATATGCGATTTCAAAAACCGAGAACATACACTATTTAATCTTCTATAATCAATACAGAATCTATAAGTATCCGTCCCTGCTTTTGGAATCATCACAAACCGGAAAGAACCATGGACTTTTTGACTCCCTAATGAATCTTGAATCAGCCATCTCAGAAACATTACGTCGAAACTTCCGCTTGTATACGCGGCGAATGTCTGTAAGGTCTCGATCTAATGGTGGATGATCAGTAAGTATTTCATGTTTGACCCCCTGAATATGACCTCTGGGACCCTCTTAATTTGAAATACATCAATAATTCAGAAAATCAACTTGCAATCTAGATTCTTGATCTTTATATCAGTGATCTGTATTCAAATTGATCTTGGCTAATACTTCTTCCACACGGGGATCAACAGAACAATTTTTTACATTTGTTATATTCTCAGTACCACCAGACTCTACACTATGTGTGTCAAATTGTTTGGACATGTTAGTCATTAATGTAAGGTTCCCAATTTAGTACGGGGATACAAAACGATTGGCTCGTTGGTTACATTCATACCAAACATTGACACCACTTTCAACATTAGACAAAGTATTTCGGGGTGGCAAGTGACGATCTTTTTTCAACGAGTGGTTTCTTAGGCCATTTTGGTTCTGAAAACAAATCCGGGAAGTTTTCCCGCCTAGTGATTTTTAGTTGGTAAAATGACTTTTTTTTTACGTTTTGTAACATGAAGTCAATGGATTTGGTGGTTAATTATTCACTTGCCAAAACCTCTGACACAACAAACCTGCCATTTAATATTACTAGCCATAAGCATAGGTATAATTGGCTCCTAATATAAAAAAAACCTGTTTCCAAGTATCAGTTCACGTTGGCCTAAAATAAAGAAAAATGTTCTTCACCTTGCAGAGGAGTAGATCCCTCATAAGCCTGCATCATTTTCCACCTAATGGTCTGAATTATCATAAGCCACTAAACACAAACACCTCTTTACTTACGAGAGTTGCCTTCACTGTTCTTTGTCTGTAATAATACAGCACAGTTGGAAATGAAAACACCTGCATGGCACTGCTGTTATGTACCTGGTTGTACAGGCTTGACCCTACAACCATACAATGCCATTCATAGCACAATCGTACGAGTCTCTTGCAAATAGTCTGTTGTTAGGTTAATATAGCATCACTTTTGGGAATGAAAACACCCATACAATTGGCAGTATTGGACATGCTATAAAGGCTTGACCTTACCACAATACACTGTCTTTCAACATCCAGTAACCATAAGATCTGGTCATTTTTTGGTATTCTGTGTATTGCCCTTGCCTTACTTGAAATGAATTTTGTTAAAAAATAGTTTTGTCTTTTCTGCATTGAGAATGACTTTGTTTAATTTTTCTTGAAAAAGTGTTTAGCTGTTGTTATAATGCACCTTTTGAGGATTTCTAATCAAAATCACAGGACCAAGATAGTCCCGTTTTTATTGGTTTTTCTGAAATAGAAAATACCTATTGATTTCAATGTATCAAATTTAAAAGTCATTTTAACACCGCCTAAAAATCTCTTAAGGCCAAAATCTTTCCGGATTTGTTTTTAGCACCAAAATGGCTACGATCACTCGTTTTAAAGAATTGAAAAAAATATCCATTTATGCCCCACCCTAGTATTAGCAACCATTATTCCAACGATGTAATATGGCGCCCTCCCTGTGCTAGAACCCATACATGGACAGGCATTTGATTGAGCATTTGCACCATTACTGATTGGTATCGGAGGAATTATTGTTTGTTTTTCCAAAATACGTGTTTTACTGTTTTGTCACTGTTTTTGGTGGCGTTTTCCACAATATATTTCTGCCCCGTGGTTTTATTTAAAAATGTAAACCTAAAATAACTGTCTGAGAAGTATTCCTTGAACAACATTGAATGGCAATCAAGAAAGGTTATGACCTGATTTAAATGGACATGCAACAAATCCGCCATAACATGTTAGTCCATTAGCTATTCGAGGACTTTTATTTGGGGATTTGCCAATGATACGCAACTACTAGGAACCTTTAGTTGAAGTCCCAGTCCTAATCCACTAGATTGTATTGATGGCCCCTGTATCAAATCAACATTGCACATCATTATTACCGAATTATTGGCTTTGATATGTATTTAAAAGATGACAATGGATTTGGACTGTTCGGCCTTTATCTACAAAATGATATGTTTACGATCCCCACTTTGCTATTTCTAAAATTTCCGTGACCGAACGAGGGTTGTCCAACTTCATTTGTTTTAAATCTGCGCGCGCACCCTGGCCTCTTTCCCGTGCTCTAGATCATGTTGAATTTCGTGTATCCCTAACCCCATTGTGATTCTGTTTCAACCTGCCTACTTTTTTTATAATAGTGCCAACTTCTTTACAAATGGGCTGTTTAGTTTAAAGGACGGCCCATCTCTATCACGAATTGCGTAACAATTTGCAATTTTGTGGCCTGGGGTTTTTAAATCCACATCGCCAAGAAATGACACTACCTGTGTCTTTTTGGTCTCTATTTTGTGATGAATATTTTGGCTTTGATTTGATGTGACTGATTTTTAGATTCATTACTTTCCAACTGATTCAAGTCTAGCTGACATATGTGAAACTAAGCCTTTAAGAGTACCATGGAAAATGCAAAGTATTTCTTTTACTTCAAGGTGGGGGAGGTCGTCGCTCCCAACGCGGACCCTACATATCAAAGAGGATTTATTTTTTCGGTGAATCGCGGCTGGTGACAAGATAAGGTTGTGTGCTTATGCTCTATGGGGGCAGTAGCTTCCGGGTAGTGTTGTCGGGGGGAGGTTCGGCAATAGCTGAAACCATGTCTATTTGAACGGAATTGAAGAAACCTTCGGACCACCGTGCTGCTTCCTGCAGAGTCAACGCCCAATCTGGCTGCATCCAATGCTGCATGGAAAGTTTTGGGTTGTTTAGAGCCATCACAAATGCACTGAGTGAGGGTAATAAAACCCTCTCAAAATTGAGACAATGTTTCTCCTGAGATTTCTTGCTTGTCTACACAACCACAGCATAAACAGATGCGTACTTATCTAAAGACTCCGCGGTTGTTGTTTACGGTTTAAGAGTTGGGATTCGATACTCCATTTCCACGAAGCGCTTCAATGTTTTCTTTTAAAATCTTTTTCAATTTGTCCACATGTCTTTTTCAGATGGTATCAATGGTATCTAAAAATCCACTTGCATGACCAATATACAAGATTAAGGGCTAAAACTTTTTTTTTAGTTTCAGGCAAAACTTCAAAGTGGCATAATCCTAAACTTTGAAATAAATATTGTTAAAATCATCCGGTGCCGAATAAACCAACCGGATGCTCCATGTCGTTTTCCACATGCGATATCCACAATCATCATCATCATCACTTATTGCCAGAATCGGAATGGTAAACTATCGTCGGAATAGAATGTTCAGTATGTCAACAATGGTTTTTAATCCGCCCAATTTTCTCATCTGACGAACTCGTGATCCACTACCTCAAATTTTTAATGATATGGAAAAGGAAATTAAATTAGAGGACTAAGTAAGATGACTAGGTCCACATTATACTTATGTTCCTTTTTTATTTCCTTTTCTTTAAAAAAAACAACGAGTCACACCTAACAAAACCCGCAACTTCTACATGCAATGACATTCCACATAAATTGCTACCTATTGTTCCAGGCACCTGAGTATTAACATAAGGGTGCGTGACATCCCTGTAGAACATAGCTACACGGTGTCCTTGTTCGAAATCACTCAAGGAATCACAACATACAATCATTAATCATACACCTATTTCACTTACATACTTGAAATTTCCGTTTGAAATTTCACACTGATCCTGGCAATGACCCCCACACATTGGGCATACGGAACCTTTGCAACCTCAATAAGCAACTAACGATTATCAATGTAGCTGATTCACTAAGTCTTCCAAAAGGTTCCTCCACCATATCTTATACTTTGAACTTGAATTTATTTCTGCTATGAGTGGTGCGAAGATGTGGGGGTCCCGGGGAACGAGAGGCTAGCGAGAGGTTACACCGTGGATCGGAAAGCCCAGTGAATCAGCCACACCGACGACGTTGTAAACCTAGGTGAAAAGCTAATCGCACCCCGTTTATACGGGCAAACCAATACACAACAAGAATAACTAAGGAAACATTTTCCAGTCCAGTACATTTAGTTTACATTTATTTTATTTAGACAAGAACGTTAGTTGCTCTTAAAAGAGTCTTACAAGGTTCCGTATCCCTCCTATGTGTTTACATTTGTTATCAACTAATCAAGTGCACGCATATACCCAGTAAAGTCGGATATATCACACCGGCTAAGTTAAAGCTAACTAAATAAGTCCATCCTATTGCTTAATTGCAGTAGCCGACCATGACGCCCTATTTTCTCTGATATAGTTAGAGAAACAAACGGCCCCTACAAACCTAAACTCTACAGCACATTGTACGCACATACATGCAAGGGTGTAAAGTCAGCGAGGAAGAAAAGTCATGAGTGTAACCAAGTGTGTGAGCCGAAGCGGAACATCAAACAATACATTTCTGGCTTATATACCCCACTTTTACACCATGCGCAAATGCAGAATTCACCACTCGTCCATCCTACCTGAAGGAGGATGCGTCAAATTTTATAGGTGAGAAAATATCATATCATGCCGCTGAGGTTCATTTAATAAATAGGCCTACAAAAGGCACATCATAACAGTATGTTACCTGAACGAATGCGACTAATACAATATAGTCAATTTTACCCACTCAAAGATGGTCCAAAGTAGTTCTTATTGGTTGAAGCACGTTGTCATGGAGGTAGGAGAGAAGGAGAAGCCTTCCTAATTGCATTACGCACGCCGATTATCCCAATTATTCACTTGGCATACTCAGCACTCATTGTAAAGCACTAGACAACACAGGCCACGCTCGGCAGGGAGTACTCTTTCATGTTGCCTGATTCATCGCCGACAGGATCGGGGGCACGCTCGTGTGAACAGATCATGACACTGTGGCGCAGAAAGGTATATCCCCGATGCGCAGTGGTTTGTTTACTGTGGAGACGAAACACAGAGATTTGAGTCTATTATAGCCGAAATTCTGAGTATTTTCAGTCCAAAAAAAAAATCGGAGATGCATGTTCACTAAGATGAGTTTACTTGATTTCTATTTTCGGAAAACTGGGATGTTTTGTAACGCCGTCTTCTTAAGTTTTGATATTTGGAGAGAAATCTAACTTGAAAGTAAATGCCTTAGGTGTAAAAGGCTGTTATGTACGATGTTAAGCTTGTGCTTTTTTTTTTGCTAAAGGATTTTTTTTTGGTGTCATTGTATAGAGTTAGACATCCAGGTCTTCAGAACAGTATTGGTCGCATTTTTTTTTCTGATAGCGTTTTGGCCGTCCCTCTTGTTTTCAAAATGGCCGTCCTTTTCCAAAGGATTTTCCACTATAACTTTGTTTCTGAGCAACGTTGGAAGTCTAATTTGGTGGCCAAACCTATGTTATTTGCAATACCTGGGGTTTCAAAATATGATAATAAACCTAGTCTAACAAGCTGTGCTTACAACACCCCACCCTTGGGTTGTGGGGTTGGGAATCGTTGTTAAGCGCTGCCTCTACCCCATCCCTTAGAGATTTTCTACAATAGGGACGTATGATTTGGATACTTTTTTTGTCATGGATAGAGCTAACAATCCAGGGTATCAGAAAATCCTTTGTCGCATTTTTCTCTGAAACGCTTTTGCGGCCATCTGGATTCAAAATGGCCGCATTTTCCAAAGGATTTGCTCTATAACTTTGGTTTTGAGCAACTTTGAGGAATCAATTTGGTGGCCAAACATAGTTTTCAATAAGTGGGGAGTTCAAAAATATGATCAATTATCCTAAGCTGACCATCTGGTGCTTGCATCCCCATCACCCATGGTGTGGGCCCATGGTGGGGGGGGGGGGGGTGATGACGGTCAATTTTTAGCACGGCCCCTACCCCCATCCCCTTTTGAGATTTTTTATGCCCGCCCGTCGGGCAGTCGCCTGCATCGTCTGGGGAACGGAGTTACCACTTGGACCAGTGCTGGCTCCCATGCTGTTCACTTGTGTGGGGCGATTTGCCTCAAGGCTCCCTGATGTATGCTGCGCCGACGGTCTTGCCCTTCTCACTTTCGGGACGGAGGCTCAACGAACGCTTCGGATCAACCGCAGTGGAGCACCCTGCCCATGTGATGCGGTCCTGCACCCGGCTTGTCTGGGTGTTGGGACTTGGTCGTGGGCGCCTTACTTGTCGGCAGCACCTCTGGGTCGTATGTGCGAAGTATCTTTTGATGGTTCAACCTTTGCTGCCTGCTGGATCATCATGGTGTGCTGTCCAACTGTCCTGCGCACCGCCGCCCTGGCTCTGGTCTACTACAGGCTCTGCTGAATATAATGCCGCCCACAGGTTGCAATGCTCTCGCGCAGGGAGACTGACACGGTGCTCGGCGAAACCATGGGAACCATTGCTGGCTGCCTTTTTCCCTCCATTGGGTTCATGCCCGTGCTTTTCGGGCATTGCTCAGAGGTGCTTGGGGGCACGCAGGCATAGGGTGGTGCATAAGGCTCTGTTGGACAGCAGGCGCCTTCTGCATGACGCTGTCGGGGAATCACACCGGCTCGTCGGACGAGGGACTGCGCTCTCGGGGGGGCGTCGACCTTCCTGTTGAGGCACTGCTGGACTCTCCGGCTCCCATTGACATCTTGCAGACATGGACACTGCCTTGCTGGAGGCTCCGGCTGGACCGGTTTTGCTGGCTCCCAGGGCCGTAGCCATATTGACGGGGTGCGACTGTAACCCACCCTAAATCTTCCAAAATTCCAAAAAGGTCCACAAAAATGATGTGGTGCGAAGCGAGCGAGCTAGGAAAAAATATGTTTCGGCTTTTTTTTGGTCAAAAAAGTGCAATATTGGGCAAAAAGGTCCACTTTTGCCAAATTTACACCCTCTCTTTTGTGAAAAGGTCCACTTTTGGGAAAAAGGTCCCACTTTTGGAAAAAAAATCCGCACCCCCGCCCCAGAAAAAATCCTGGCTACGGGCCTGCTGCTCCGCAGCCTTCACATATTTTAGCTGCTACCTCATACGCAAGAAGGAGGAAAATAGTGGTGTTTGGCAAGAGGGTGTCTTAATAGTTTTGATTCAAGCTCCAGCTCGCTCGTTTCATCAGCTCTTATCGAGCTGGGAAATATTGAACATCATCAGTACAAGTAAATTCCGCTGTGGAAGAATTCTATTATTAGCTTATCAGCACAAAAATATATCTGCTGAGATCCTGCTACACTCAGATGAAATGAAATTTGTCAAACTTTTGCAAACCAAAGCGCCGATTAAGTTTGCCCACTTATCCAAAAGGAGCCTGGCCTCAACTCTACACACATCTTGGGCTCAAGACACGTTCTCCATCCAACAATACCAACTCCTTAGGCCTTGTATAGAACTGGAGCAGAGCATGTCAACACTTTTGCATATCCTGAACTGCAGAACTTTTTGCACCTAGGCAGTAGTACGTGTCCGTTAGGATTTTGTATATGGTATTCACCTCCTACATTGTGAACAAATTGATTACAAAATGGCAAGCCATTTTAATATGACTTTTATCCTTAAAGAAGAAATGGGAGTTGTGCGAATCCTTCAAATATTTTTTTTTTTTTTATCACGGATATAAATGAATGTGACTCAGTGTGTTCCAAACACAGTTGGCGACCTGCTACTGACATACAGCTACAGTATCCTAGCCTTATCCTACTGGTTGAGTGCGATTTTTAAAAGCACATCCCTGCAGGGGCGCAGCATACTTGGGCAGTATGTCACATGTCCACCCTCGTGTCCTCGTCTGTACAATTCAAACTTATTATTTGATAAAAAAATTGTTTTTAATAACATTTTAGCCCCCCCCCCAAAAAATACATCGTTCCTCAGACCGCTTGTGTCGCCTGCCGTCGCGGTTAGTGAATGATCGCCTACATGACCTGGACCTTGATTGTGACCTTTGACCCTCATCAAAACAATGAGGGATCCCCATGTTGCACATAGATGCAAGTTTGGTTCCAAATGAACTTCAACTTTTCAAATGAGGTCATTTTACATGTTTCAGCCAGTTTTACAACTGACCTCACATGCTTTGACCTTGGTATGTGACCTTTGACCTCAATCAACAATGAGGGATCCCATGTTGGCACTTATTTCAAGTTGGTTCCAATGAACTTCAACTTTACAAAGAGGTCAATTTTTTTTTTTTTTGTACTTTCAGGCCCATTTACAACTTGACGTCACATGACCTTGACCTTGGTATGTTGACCTTTGACCTCATCAAAGTGGGTAGCCATTTGCAACCTGTGGCCCAAGTTTGGTTTAAATCCATCAAAGTATGAACATATTCAGGCAAATGTTTACCCTTTTTTCACAACAGACATCAACAACCACACAACAGACAACAACATCAACACAGATACAACAACAGTGGACAAAGTGATCCCTATGTGTCTTTCCTGGCTTAGGGCAGGCGACACAAAACGGCGAAAATCACATGTTTTGTAGCATTTTAAGCGCTAGCGGAATTTTTCCCATAGTCCGCATTTTTTTCGGGCACACTTTATGACGTCATAATGACATGTGGATGTTGTAATTCTCAATTTTTTGGTGCATAGAGGGAACCAAAAGCTATACAGAGTAGTTTTCTACCACACACCAATCTGACCCTTATAGAACATCTCAAGGTGGACTGGGGCGGATGAAGCGATGTAACAACGACCAACCCTCCACTCACGATGGGTGACGGATGTTGAAAAGGAACAGCTTGGTTAACTAGGTTGATTATGCTATTTTTGAAATCACAGGTATTAAAACATAGGTTTGGTCACCAAATTTGACCTCCACTTTGCTCAGAACCAAAGTAAATCGGGTCAAATCCTTTAGAAAAATGCAACCAATACTTTTTCTGATACCTGCATGTTTATTATATCCAATGACACCCAAAAAAGCATCGAAAGGATAAGACCCCTATTATAAAAAAATCTCAAAGGTGTAACTGAGGTATGGGCAATGGCGTAATAACACACCCCCCCCCATTATGGGCGAGGGGTGTTTAAAAAGAGCAACTTGGATATATTTTGTTAATGTATCATATTCCTGAACTCCCGGTATTGAAAACATATGTTTGGCCACAATTGCCTTCCAATGTTGCTCAAAACCAAAGATATACGTCAAAATCCTTGGAAATGCGGCCATTTGTTGAAATCCAAGAGGGCGGCTAAACGCTTTTCAAAGAAAAATGCACAATACTTTTCTGATACTGGATGTCTACTCTATCCAATAACACAAAAAAGGCATCCTTAGGCAAAAAAAAATTGCATATACATAACATCCTACACTATTATCTAAACCAGGAACACAACGGGCTTGACAAGTGGCCCGAAGTTTGCCCCGTTTTCTTCCCCCCTTCTCAATTTGTCCCAAAGTTGGTCAATTTACCACAGCATGGTAATGTTAGTTAAGCAGATAATGGTAAAATTGTCAGTTTGTTTATACAAGCATCAAATTTGGCAGAGAGGTAGAGAATTAAATTTGGAAAACAATTGGATATGGAACCACCTGCACAGGTCAAGTTCAATGTCACCTAGAATTCACAAAAGGTCAAATGAAGTCAAATACATTAAAACATGCAGAATAAGGTTGCATAACTCTAACACATCATAAACATTTTCATGGATCTATTTGTGATATACATTTCGACTTAATCAAAGAGGGTATTCTTCATTTAAAGGGATACGTGGAGATTTTCTGAGGATACAAATTTGTATAATTTGCACTTTGTTGTAGAATACCAACCGTGGACATTTCGTAGGTTTATTGAACAAAGAAAAGAAAACAAAAAAAGTAAGTTTTGAACTTGCCTGCTGTCCTGATCGGCCCCATAAACAAGCATACTCGGATATCTGTCATGCACGACAGAAACTACAAAAGCATATTATTACATGAAGATGGCTTTTACGGCTTATTCTCTCCAGACTTTGATTTAATATATTGGTAAAATTGTTTAAAAAATTGGGAGGGGCATATTTTGCTGGAAATGTCCTCTTATCTCTTTAAGCTTAATATATTAACATAACCATGAACATTTCATTGAAGAGATACAGGGACATAGCTCACTGGGGATACATTTCGGTGAATTTGTTTGAAAATGCTACAAGTCATATCACATTTTAATCACCAAAAGCCACAAAATAGAACAATCGGATTTATATATTTTATACTTTTACACTGTGACGGTCAACATTTTAAAGGAAAAATCATAGTGCTGTGTCTGGGGGCATGAATACATAGTTTTGGGTCATGAAGGAGGTAGCAGGTCAAAATAGGCCACGTAGAACACACCACAGCGGTATGCATTTTAAGGAATCTTGGATTTTATGAGCAGAAGCACTCAATTGAGTACAATGGGCCATAGAGGTAGGAGAGAAGGAGAAAGCTCTATTAAAGCAATAATAGCACTTTTTTTGAAGAGCGCGCCCAATTTTTTTAAAAGAATTTTGAGATTTTTACATATAGTTGCATTGGTAACTGGCTAGTAAAGTATACCTGTGAATGGTTAAGCTCCAAAATGTCTATGTGTCACAAACGAAGGAATTTTGTAATTCGTGTGTGGTCTAGCGGAAAAGTGCAGGACTCGTGATCAATAGACCGTGAAAATCGTGAGTTCGAGCCCCACTATGGTCAACGTGTTTGTGTCCCTGGGCAAGACACTTAGTCTCAATTGCCTCGTCCACCCAAGCGAAATCTGGGTAGCTGCTATGGGGAATATTACGATCTAACGGCTGATAGGCTTGTGCGCTTGTAAGGCATGTCTTCGAGCAGCCACCTAAATGAAGCGAAATGATCGTGACGATTTCTTGAAGGCGGCGTAATAATAATTGTGAGGCGCTGTGTAGAGCGCCATATAAATGCTCCGTTATTATTATTATTATTATTATTAATTAGAATAATTATTATTGGAGATTTCCGATAATAATTCAACGGCTGCTGGAAACAGCCTTCCAATGTGAAATAACCGGGACACAGCACCATGTACGTGTCTGCGCTCATCCATTAGTTGTTTTATTGGTTCAGGCAAGTCAAGTTAGAGGTTATTTTCTCAAGATGGCACTAGTACTATTTCATCATGGACGGACATAAACGTTGCATTTCTAGCTCTGCCGTTAAGTCCAATCTGGGATCCCAATTCTAATGACAAAATCGCTTATTTTATGATAAATACACATTTTTTAGCATTCTCGTTCGTAGGTATAGTTCCCTAGACAATTACCAACGTAACTATGCCAAAATATCAAATTTTGAAAATTGGGGCGCTCTTCAAAAAAGTGCCATTATTGCTCGATACCCCCAAAGACCATTTCTGGTGCTACCACTGTTCAGAGAACCGTCTTAAATGATTGAGGTTTGACTTTTATTGGGTGCTTTGCTCTCCCCCACCCCAAGTAAGTTATTATGCGAATCCCCTTCTTCATCCCGACAGTATCCGCTCTGTGAAATGTTGACCTCAGCCCCCTTGCCCACCAAGATGTGTTGAAAACCAAAATGGCAAAAATAAATTGATATAGGGCATTTATTCATCCGTATATTTCCTAAAAACATGAATACTATAAAATAGATTTTGATTACATTGCAAATAACAACGTGGCAATGGCAATGGGACATCCATTTTAACAATCGCCAAGGGTCTCATATTTCACTGAAATGTGGCCAACGTCGGGACAAAATTGAAAAAACGGGTAACTTCGGGCTTGTCAAGTTTGGTGTCATTGTTTAGATACGGCATTTTTCTTCCCAATTCAAGTTAGATTTCGTCTCCAGATATCATACTTTAAGAAATACGGCGTTACAAAACATTCAAGTTTTAAAAGCTGAAAAGTACGAGTAAAAACTAGAATCAATGTAACTCATCTTAGCCTTAGGAACATGCTATCTCCTACTTTAAATAAATGACTTCAAATGATTTCAAATGACCACAAATGACCTTGTTTTACCTTGAAGATGATTGACGGTGACGTGGTTCCATGTCTAAAAAATAATCAATAATCAGTATTTAATTGTAAACATTTATGCCAAGTTTCATGCTTTTATTAAGAATTGCACAATTCTTACAATATATGTCGCTATCTGCTTAACTATGTACATCGATGCAATGTTGACGCACATGCACTCAGCATCAATATTAATCTCGTGTTGTATTGTACCAATACAATAGTTTTACAACCTGTTTACGAGCGCGGCGATGATCATCGGTCAAAGGGATTTGGGAAGAGCTTTCTCCTTCTCTCCTACCTCCATGGTTGGATGAAATATTTGAAAATGAAAACCTTGGCCTAAACACATAAAAAAATGCAAACACAATTGTATAATTAACGTCGCCTAAAAAAATAGGAAATTACTTTGTCAGTGTTCATTTAGGAACAATGTAGGTGGACCAATTTATTTATTTATTTCAACCATATTTTAACAGAGTATCCCAATCAGTAGAAAATCTGCTATAACAGGGGCCCTGTAAGAACAATAAGTTATACATACATATATTCATACATAAACAAAATAAACATTACAATCTAATCAAAAAGAAATGTAATAATTAGATACTTTACGTTTAAAACCTTTGTCAGTGTAGGTCAATGACCTTAAATTAACAGGAAGTGATTCCAAACAGAAATCCCACGATGGTGAAAAATTCTTTGTCCAGCTTGTGTACTGGCATTATATTGTTTAAGACAACCACCCATACTGGATCCAAACCAAACCAAACAGTATGAACATACCGTGTATAGTGCCCAGTAAGAATTTAATTATTTTCCCATCCTTACGCTGTTTAATTCTAAATATCATTTTTAATTCATTAATCTAATGCCATATTTTTAAACACTTGCAATCAAAATTCTTGACATGTTTAAACATTTAAAAGATAGCGTTTTCGCAATGACCGCCAGTTTTTACAGTGAAGTGATGTGAATGATTTATAATTCAATTATATTAAAACTACAAAATTCAATTCAGAAAAGTACAGTAAACAAAATTAAGTTTTGTACCTGGCCCTTTTCCTTTCAAGTCACTTTCTATTGTGAGGCAGCGAAGCGACTTCTTTGATAGATTAAAAATGATTCTTCCCTATTTCACCTGATGGATATGACCCAAAACTTTCCCCAGCTCCTATATCAGCGCGAATCGAGTATAATGAAGTACTTTCAAGGTTCGGCACTTGGCATGTTTGAAGATTTTGGTATTTGGTACCATTTCCCTTAATTTCGTAAAAATGATAAAAATTCAACATCCGTCACTATGTAATACACCCGACGATATGGAAGTTTTAAGTTCACCAAAAAAAAAAAAAACATATCGGAAGTGGAACCTTTATAGAATTTATAGAAATTTACGTTTTTAAAACCTAAACAAATTATATATAATTTAAACTTAGCGAATGTAAATTTCAAAGCTATTATCTCATAAAAACATAAAATGTCAGTTGGAACCTTCTCAGCTCGCGAATTGATTTTCCCGACTCGCGGACACAACGTCATTGTGACGACCGCCCTCCCCCACCTCCTTTATAAACCATGTTACAAAAACTTGTTAAGACGGGTTTATCATTCATCTGTCAGCGCTTGACGTTTTAATTAGATTTCCTTTATTTTAGGTGAAAGTTAACGTTGTTGAAACAGTTAACAATCTTCTCTACGTCTCGGATACAATACTTGACGATGTCCACCCGTTCGTCACATCAAATATAATACAATCGCTTGAAGGTCAGTTAGGTGCAGGTGAAGAAGACTTTGACTACATTGAGGATGATGTACTGGTGCTTACAATTACACTGACTGACACCATTGGAAGCCAGGGAGTTGGATTGTCTTTGCCAAGTGGTGATGAACAAACAGTTAGTAGTTTATTGGACAAGGATCCCCTGCTCACCGATACCTTCAGTCAATGGCGTGACGAAAACACTCAAACAGCCATTTGGATACCGAGAGAGTTTACGACTCAATCAAGTAAAGGTAATATAAAGTTTTATCATTATATGGATTTGCGATAAAAAGTATTATTTTATTTCTCTATTTTACTTGAGAAAGGTTTTCTCACAGAGAAAATACTTAATTTCACCATGCAAGGGAAAAATGGAAATTCCACAATGATGTAATCTGTTTATGTGTTAGAGATCATGCTTGATCAGCTTGGTATTTTCCAAGTTATTGCGCAAGTTTGCAAGATTGCAAAGTAGGAAGTTTCCTATGATGTCATGAATGGAAGATTGTGCAACGCATATGATGTAATTTGTGTGAGGTCCAATTGGACAGTGTTAGGCTATGTTTATGCATGATGTTGCTGTAAAAGTTATTATTAAAACTAGCTTGAAAACATAACTACATATTGATAATAGAGAACTTGGCCAGTTGTTAGAATCTTGATCTGCAGAAATGCTAGATCTGTGCAGTACATAGTGCCAAGATCAGCTGATAGTAAGCTATTTCTCCACTGTCATCTTTCAATTCATATCATTTGTGCACATTTGTTTGTGTTTACAAGGTATTTCTGACCTTGGCGTCCACGAGTCATCGTAACACTCTCTATAAACAGTTGACACGAGTTTTGCACATAGGTTATTAATCATACTTTATCATATGTCTATGTTTTCAAGGTGTGGTTATTGTGTACCTCAACGACAAGTTCTTCCCATCACCAATGATATTGGAACCATCAGATAACACAAACGAAGAGGAAGACATGCGTATTGTAAATGGACTTATTATATCCGCCATTTTACTAGGGTCGCCAGGCATCTCTGAAGAACCCGTCATCATATCTTTTCTCCCCTTAATAGTATGTCTTTTTCATGAATTTAATGCATTTCAACTTGCAAGTTGCAATAAGATTTTCTACAGTATGACTCATGCATTTCGTGGTCAAGACCTTACTTTATTTGGAATTTTACATATTTCGATAAAATGCACCATTTGTTAATTATATAATGTAACAGGACTACTCGCCAATGTTTATATATAACATTGGCCCAAAGATTGGATATTCACGGCATTGTCATGGATTGCTTATCCAATTTCAAAAGAAGGGGGGATTTTAATAATCTTGATAATCTGGCCCCGAAGTATTTTTTTTCAGTATTACTTGCACATCGTGTTCAAATTAATATGTTTCCGGTAGATATCCCCGGAGCAGATGAATCCAGAGCATAATATTTAAAGAACACTTCCCTGGAACATTACGGTTAGGATTCTCGTATACTCTTAGGGCATGTTTTTTTTAACATACTTATGCTCTATGGCATTTACCATGCTCCAGAGCAGCTTAGCACTATTTTCCAGGAACCTCTTACCAGTTAACGTTCCAGCATAACTCGCTTCGTTTTGTTTCGAGTGCATAATTAGTTGATTTGCTGAACATAAATTGTTGTTATTGGAAGCTATTGTTTATGTCGTTTTACAGTCCATTGACGATAAATGATGTGGTGGAGTGCTTCTTTTGGGACTTCTGGGAACTGGGAATTTTGGTAAAGGAGATTGGTCTCAGGAGGGGTGTACTTACAAAGATTTGATCAATGGACGCTTCGAATGTCACTGTAACCATCTCACAAATTTTGCCGTCCTAGTGGTAAGAGAGTAAGCTTTAACCCTCGTCTATCTGAGCCATTTTTTGAAAAAAAAAAAAAAAAAAAAAAAAAAAAAAAAAAAATTCGTTACTAAACACCCGATTCCAAAGGATAGCTTAGAGTTTCTTCTTTCCATTGGTACCAAAATAAGTACCAACATTCCCATTATGACGTAACCATGGCGTCATATGTTGAGGAAAGTGCGAAAATACTGAATATAGGGTGGAAATTGATATTTCGCAATTTAGCGACTCAAACACCTTATTATAGCTCTAAAATGCTCTCATTATATAAAACTAGTAATTTCACATCAAGTAGAATAAAAACCCGCATGAAAATCTGATTTTCCTAACTTTTTTTGGCGAAAAATTGAAATTTTCACTGTGTCCATGGAAATTGGCAGTTTTGCTGATATGCGAACTTTATGACGTCATTGTGACGTAATGCTGGTACTCCCCCCCCCCTCGGTGGACGAGGGTTAAAAGCTGCAAACGCATATTATAAAGATAACGATTCAATAAGAATCGCCCGTATGTTACTAAAAGATGGCAACGGTTAAAGAGATTTGACTTGTTAAGAAAATATGTTGAAATTCGTAAAGGTGAAACAGGTTCCATGCATATAGAGCACCCGCATTAGTCGCGGGATTTGCTATATTCTTGGCAGAATTTTTAATTTTTGAAAAAAAAATCGGAATTTCACTACTTTTAAAATTTAACATGTACCATTAATGAATAATAATAATAATAGTAATATAAAGGTAATCAAAATAGTAAACTTGGAAGGATTTGTTAAGCGATACTGCATAAAAACTTTAAAAAATACAACCCGGAAGATACGAAAATACGAATGCAAGACCACAGAATGTAGATCATGACAATGTTAATATGATTTAAGTTTATATGAAGGCTTTCAATCCTGTTACGCAATTGGCGCTTGATCTGTTCAGCAAAATTGGCTGTGGAGTATCTATAGCGGTATTATTATAGCCTGCGTCAACATTTTCTTGTAAAGTAAGTGATTATGGTTATGGAAAAATGGTAATCTAAAGGAAATTGTACGTGACATCGAACGAGCTACAGAATCACACGCAGAGAGACTTGATACTATGAACAAAACAAGCTACCTGCTATCAAAAAATGAAATGGCGGAACTGTTAAATGACCTAGAACAAAATGCTATAGCTATCAAGAAGAATTTGAAAGGAAAATTAAAAGATGTTGAAACAACGATGCTATTATCCGAGAACATGATCGTAAACAAAATCTTTTGTTTTACGGGATACCTGAAAAAGATGGTGGACAATTTTTGAGACAATGGCCGAAGTATTTGAAAAGGACTACGGATTATCTACTGGAGAAGCGCACAATGTCTACATGGTTAATGAACACCGCCTTCCCACTGTAATAGCAAAATGACAAATGGGGTCCCCTCTCCCAAGCCAGTTATATGCGATTGTCCATATGAGCGACAGAGACTTACTTTGCTAATGTTAAAAACTTACGTAAAGGTAGTAAAATTCGGGTTTTGAAAGATCTTACCCCGTCAATGAAACGAGAAACGTGGGCGATTATCCGGTATTGCATACAGAATACGCACTGTTGAGGACAAAATTACTCGAATAAGAGTTGTTGGAGCTCGTGTAGTTTTTGAATGGAAACCCAAACACGCAAGGGGACGCGGAGAGTGGGAACGAACATAAAGAATTGATTATTAACTATATAAACATTAAATACAGAATCACCCCTATCTACCATAGATGCGTGAGCAATTATGGGATCTTATGATTATTGTTTTCTATACATTATGTTTACCGGCACGTTTGTGCGCCACACCCACTATAGTTTCATGATTTTGATAATATGAAACAATGAGTTTAGGAAGCCACAGTCAGTCATCATTTGACGCCAAATTAATTAAAAACGCCCATTCTATTTTTGGGTTGAAGGTGTTTGCACTATTATCGTTTCTTGTTGTTTTTCAAATTCATGACTCACACAAATTGTTGGTATTCGACGTTTCCGTGCATACAGTCGCCCTTTAAATTCTTTCAGTCAGGCAGGGAGCCTCTCTACATTTATTAAATAATAACAGCCCAACCTTGCCAAGGGTTGCGGGTTTGTCTCAAATCCTGAACATATGGATGATGGTGGCCTTAAAAATGTGAATTGATAATCTCGATTGGGATATATTAAAGACAGAGTCTATCATGGACAATCAACAGTCATGGACCTTCCGAAAATCCAGTATATTTATTTACTGCAATTCACATAGGCCTATGTAGGCCCTTGTGTAGGTTTGAAAGGTTTTTGTCCATTACTAGTATCTTATGAACTTTACTCTACAGTATCTTAAAAACACTGTCAGTGATCCACAAGAAAGAGTCACAAGATTGAAATTTTTTTTTTAGCCTGGAATGGCTTAAAATTAGGAAAAACAGTTCAGTAGAATTCTAATAAGTTATTTTCATTGAAAATACATGAAAATCATGAAAAACAGCCAGGATTCTAAGATACGACTCTCCATTCATACGTGTTGTAGTAAGTGTCCCTTATTACAGGATAGGCGGCGATTTCGGTCCTATCACATGTAGGATATGTTGGGATACTTATACTTGTTACGGAAATGCCAAGGTCGATTGTTTTGATGTTTTTCATATTGTTGATTTAGCAAATAACTGATGGTGCCTTTAAGCCCCGAAAATACCGCAAATATTATTCTACTGACCCGTCCTTGATAAAGGCTATCGATAAAAAGAAACGCTGAGTTACTTATACTGGATCAAAATTAATTAAAATTCAGGCCCTATTGAAAACAATTCAAAATATCCAAACATAACACACCAAAGAAACCCTGGATTACTAGTGTTTAATAATAGGTCTATTAACATAAAGATAAAGCTTACAAGAATTACATATAAAACCAAACATTAAACCACAAAAATAAATAAATAAATATAAGAATTACCTCTAAATATGTTACTCGTCTAGCTACAGAAAACCTATATCACTACTAAACTAGAACCTAACAAAACAATATGAAAAAATGTGGGCCAAACACGTTAACTAATATATTAGGTAGAACTAATCGCTCCAAATTATCGACTTTTTTCACAGACAATAATGTGACAAAATAACCGAAACAGCCGATATTGCATCCAAATTCAATGAAATTCTTTACAAAATTGGGTCTAATCTGGGAAGTAAATTTTTGAACCTGATTCCAATTTTACCTCGCCCATTAAACCATTAGCTA
>JAMKCH010076790.1:0-66167 GCA_023653785.1 Ophioderma brevispina | reverse complement strand
CTACCATGGCCCAAAACTAGACAAATGCATGATACTGAAATCAGGCCGTCCCCCTTAACTTAGTTGCAATCCTTTTATTTCACAATGTTCACAATGACATATGTCAAATGTTTTTACTTCACAAGAAAAGAAAAACTTATTGTCCTAATTCTATTTTTGTTGATATGAAATCATTCCCAAACCTTATCACTTGTTATGAAGATGGTATCATATTCTACTTTATGGGATGTATCTGTGCTTTATGATCATTAAAACAATGGTAATATAAATTTCTTTAATTTCAAGAAGATATTGTTGGACAATGAGGGGCATTATAGTGCTCATGCAGTTCCATAACTTTTTTCTCATCTTTAAATTTTACCTTTATAGATTTGCGCAAGTCATTCCCATTCAAGATATGCTTTTATGTTTAAAGTTAATACTGAATAAAATTGCCAACTCTTATACTCATCAAACATTGTAAACCTGATATTCAAGTGAGTTATGCTGTGAATTTTGTGATGGAATTAATTTTTGGGTGTGTGTGTGTTGTGTTGTGTGATTCTGTTGATTTTAAGGTTTAATTGTTTTATGTTTTGTCTGTTGCTTTGTGTTTTTAAGTGATCCTATGAAGACGTGTTGTGCTACCATTTAGCATGTTTTTATTACAAATCGGGGGATAATCCCTCCAATATCTTGATCATCCCCCCATAATATTGAACCCTGTGCATGTGTTTTTTTAGCAAAAATTACCTCATATTAAATGGTAAAGTTCTGTGCACTTTGCATTGCATTTGCTCTAATTTGAACACATTAAACCAATTTTAGGTTCTAAATGGGCAACTTTTTCGCAGGAATGTACTGTTAATATATCTTGTCAGCAAAAATCTGTTTCATAAATTTAAATCAACACCCTCCCCCACGTACGAGTCATGTGGTGTTTCCATCTAATAAGGTCATATTGGATGCCGGCAATATTATTGCATGTTCGCTTTCTAAACCACCCCAATGAATAAGAATGCAAAACAAATTTACGTTGCCATAGTTCACACAGGGCTTATTCTTAAAAAAAAAGTTTGTTTCCATATGCACCACCCCCTGTAAAAGGAGGTCAAGTTGTACACACTATGCGATGAACCCATCAGCTAAAATGGTAACCTCTGATTGGTGGGTTTTTTCACATTTTTGATGATTTTTTTTTTTTTGCAAATTTTGACACAAATTTCATGAATTCTCTTGTTTTGTTAAAAATTTAATCTGATTTATGCAAGAAATTGTTACAATAAACACGAGTAACCGAGAGACAAAACAGAAATTAGGCAGTCACAAAAAAGCACCACTGCATGAGGGGATGCCAAACATTATTTTCTTTTCTGTAACAGGCATACTAAAACATCTCCACGCGTTATTAGACTTGATATCTTACTTGATTTCAAAATGAAAGGATATTAATTAAGCTACAGTCCAGGTGGGAGAGTCATTGTGAAACAAATAAGTCAAATTAATTAGACAGAGACACAAAAACTGGCCCAGCGGCAATGGGCAGACAGACCGCTTTATCAATTTCTGGTGCAAAGTTTCAAGGGGCCATTACCCGATTTCTCGCCCTATGATATATTAATGTAATAGACACATGTGTTTGATTTAAAGTTACGGCAAACTTACAAGGTTCACCACACAAATTATGAATGTCTTAATTTAGCTAATGCCCTATTGGTTTTGGGTATGTTATTCTAGTGTAAAATATATCTGTTATTCTTCAAGGTCCCAAAAACTATCATTGTGAGCAAATTGAGAAAGTTTCATATTTTGTGAAAGAAAATGTGTTCAGTGACGCTTTGTAAGAGAGATCCTAACCCTAAACCCTATGCCTAACCCCTAGCCTGTAGCCCTAAAATCTCTTAAGTGCTATGGGATTTAACCCAGTTTAGAGAGGTAGGTTTATGTTTTTTTTATGGAAATCTTAGAGAAAACCACAGGAATTAGTCAAAATTTTGGTATCATTTAACATATTTTTTCTCATTAATGTGTAAAATATGGGGCTGGACTTCTTTCATGGGGATTATGAGGGTTTACAACTACAGCTAAAATTCCAATTGCTTACCAGAAATTATCAGTAATTATTGGTATATAATAAACCTTACTGCAAATAATTTAGTATGTTAGATTCACAAGACAATTTGGGAATTAAATACATTTAGCAGCAATTGACGTCTCCTATTAGGCTATGGGGCATTCCTTCTATTTTGCTGTTGTTTTGTTGGCTCCTCGGGGGGCTAGGGAAAAACCAAGTGTAAATTCATAATATATTATTCAAAATAATCGTTCTGTCCCAACAAATAAAACTGGCACATTTTCTTGAAAAAGAATTAAAATGTCACTTAAACTTTCATTTCCCCCAAATCATGACTGTGGGATACACAATGACATTCAGAAAACAATGGAGTGGTTAAAGATATTCAATCACCGGCCCGGTATGCGGGTAGAAAAAAAAAACACTTCAAGATTCTCTTTCATCGGGAAAGGTGCAGGGCAGGGACCATTTGTTATATTGTCATGATTGTTGCCGCAGGTGAATAGATTTCAGCTGTTTACCCGCTCTCCAAGTACCTTTTCAGACACATATACATAACTCATTCACAACTAAATAAACATTGAGCTTCTATAGTGTCGTGTCAATTAACTTTGGCATGTGTTTCATCATTAATTCGAAAAGAAGAAAAATGAACAAACATCATGAGAGAATGTTGCTGGGCAAGCTTTACTAAAACTTTTTTGTGCAGAACCAAAATCCGTAACTTATTCTTAACTTATTTATATCAATTTTCCGCGTTTTCAGAAGAAAAATTGGTGTTCAACGATCTATTATTATAATTGTCACTGGTTATTATTTATTGAGCAGAGGAGGTTATTTGTCATCAACCGACTAGTGGAGGGTGGTAACAACCATGGCTATACCAATGGCCCCCATCCACGGCCCATTGTCTATCTTGGCTCATGGTTTGATGAAGTATATACATATCAATTGGTCTCTGATATTGGGAAAAAGAAAATTGAGGTGACATTTTATGTATTTTTAGAAAATGTGCCAGTTTATGTGCGGGAACAGACAGTTCTGTGATTGTAATAATTTATTATGAATTTAAACTTGGTTTTCCCTTAGCTCCTCGATGGGGACAACCAGAATTTGTTATTCTACAGTTGGTTATTTGGGTTCCACGCCCCATAGTTATATGAAAACATGGAAAATATGTGATAATTGGGCGGGGACCTAACCCATGCCTTTAATTACAGCCTTCTTGATGATGAATTTTATCACATATTCATTTCAATCAGTTAAATGCAGCTTCCAAATATTTAAGTTCTAGCCAACCAGAGACTAGAATATAAACCAAGAGGGAAACACCGGGCTATGAATATAGGCCATCAACTAACCGATTTCTCTCCACCGCGCCGCCATCCTTCTTGTTGCGCAACAAGCTGCGCGTTGTCGCTGTTACTACGGCACAAGCACACGCACTTATAAATCGGTGCGTCCTCGTTATGTTTATCCGTGTTGCATTTCCCCAGTGGTTCCATTGTCTATCGGGCCGATTTTTCGGCACTATTATCAAAAAAAACCATCAATGAACCAAAACCCGGCATCTAAAAAGATTCCTGCCATCCTAATACAAAAAGTCTCCGGATGACCCCTTTATTTTGCTTATGAAAAAGTGATAGCATGTGCTCAGTGTTTATTGTTGTTTCCCTCGCTAAGTGTGACGAACGTAAAATAAATTACCTCCATGTCCTCATTGCTGCCACACAGTATTGTTTTGCCATATAATTATACATGTATTTCCTTCATTCTGAACATGTACCCCTGCATTGTAAATAAAATTCTTTCTTTTGTTAAACATCCTGTTCCGTATTTAATGGTAGTCCTATTTTTCTAGGTCTTTGGTGATTTTATAATGATAGCCCATATGTTGTTGGGCAGCCTTTATTCATACTGATGCATGAGTAGTTCTGGTTCTTATTCTGTTGTGCATTTTGAGCACTATTCCTGTTAAATTAATGATCCTTATTTGCCGATATCATTCATGATACATATCTGGGCTTGGCTTACCTTATTGGATACAATATCGGCACATGCCCCCTGCCCCCCCCCCTCTTTTTTCAACTATCACTTTATCATGTTTTGGTAAATTATTTTTGGATATTCTCGTTTGCTTCAAAATGTTGTTTGTCAATATACTGTATCATATGCTTCCGTTATGATGTTTTTACTACCTTAAAAAATCTTTTGTTTATATCATACATTCCTGTGTATGTGGATACACATTTGCATTTGTGCTATCAAATTAATCTATCTCCCAGAAAAAAAAATCCTTGTCACAAAACTTTAATGTTGGGTTTGCCTGTGCATTTAATAAATCTGTTGGATTTATTCTTGTTTGTTAACAGTATTGCAAATCCCCCTTACAAGACCTTACTGTATTTTTTTTCTTTATTTTTTAAATTTTGCATTGTAATTTTTATTTAATACTTTTGTGTTTGCTTGTTTATATTTGTTCTTAGAATGTTCTGTAGTAGTGTCCGCAAATGTATCAGAGGAACACATATCTCCCTGTACAATCTGCCGTCACTCAGTTCATAGCCATTGCTCTCAGATTAGCTCTGTCCACACTCCAAAACCGATGGTGCATGGTATTGTGAAAAATGCTTAGAGCAATATTCCTTTAAATAATCATATCATTGATGACGACGGACTTTATTCTGACATCAAACAGTTTATCTGACGAACGCAATGAACACAAAAGACCATTTCAACAACTCAATCCTTAACATAACCCAGTTAGCTTAAATAAAGACGATGATGATATGATAACCGTAATTGTATATTATAGTAATCCCTCATAAAATTAATGAATATTGCATATTTCTGTATGATCCTTTAAATGATCTCAAAAAAATAAAACTCTTCCGAATCGTTAATCATACACTTCAACTCACGCAGCTTAATTAAAAACCTGGATTCAATTACCGACTATTTACAAACATTAAATCACAATTCCCCAGCTTGGCGTTTAGTGAATCCTGGCTCAACGATTACAATGCTCTGCCTCTCTTCACTAACATCAATGAGTTCTAATATCGCTCTCACCCTGACGATGCATAAAAGAGGACGGGGTTGCGTATACATTCAGAGGACGCAAACTACAAAATATTCGTAATGACCTAAATCTCCAATTTTTTTTTTTAGTACTGAATTCGAGTCCCTTTTAATTGGAAATTTGATTACTAACCCAAAAATACGATTATTGGTATAATTTTACAGACCTCCTGATATCCCTTCATCCCATTCATTGATCAATTATCCACACTAATTAATCTTACTGCGAATTAATGAAACCCACTTTATTTATTTTATTTGTGGGACTTGTATTTTGAACCTCTTAAAATCATCCCACCCATAACTTCCACCATGACTTCTTAATACATTCTATTCCGTAATGTCATTCTAAATCCACTAATCGATAAGCCTACGCGTGTAACACCAGGATCAGCAACTCTAATCGCAATTCGTCACAAACATTCTTGATAATAACATTACCCCAGGTATTTTTAATTCAGCGATGTTACCGATCTTTTCCTATATTTCCATCGACTTCATAATAATATAAATAAAGTCACCACAATTATAAGACCTACTTACTCAATATCCCGTAAAAGTACTAAACTCAATATGTCATCTTTAGGGATTGATCTAAACCAAACTAACTGGATAGCGTATTAGAGCCTGTATTCATCTGACGAAGTCTTACGATAAATTCCATTCCGCAGTTACTAATTGTGCAAACACCTTCCTAAAAATCGAAACAAAATTAACAAGCGCAAACAAAAAAAACATGGGTCACTGCAGGTATAATTAATCAAATAAAAGTAAAACAGAACTCATCCAAAGACCCCTACCTAAAACCCTCAAAACCGAAGTAACAACATAAATACAGAATAATACAGAAATAAACTCACTCACATTATCAGAATATCTTGTAGAAACTATCATAACCATAATTAATTTATTAAAACCACATTAAAAAACACTTGGCGCTCTATTATGAATACTTGGTAAATCTAATAGAACGCCAATGCTACACTACACTTGTCGACAAATGATGCAAAATTACCTGATCCCGAACCTCATTGCCGCTAAATTAACACAGTTTTTTGCTGAAATTTGGTCCAATTAGCCCAAAATCACCACCAAAAAACTTTTTCCGATTTTCCTTCCGGCCCCTTTTGAAAAGCACTTTTTTTTCAACCTACATTGAAAAAAATCATGGCTTCAATTTTTGGTATTTCAAAGCGGCAAGAGTGCTGGTTATGATGTATAAGCCCACATTGGGGTCAGATATTGCCCTTTTATCTCCAGCCGCGTGCCCCCCTATTTTCACAACCTCTCCCCTCCACTGGCCTCTTCCCTTCAGCCTTAAAATAGCCAAAGCCTTTCCCATCTTTAAAAAGACGATCCTCCATCTTCTCTTCTCTCCAATTATCGTCGCAATTATTTCTCTTCCCCCTGTTTTCTCCAAAATTCTCGAAAGCTTCATCTATACCAGGCTCGATAATTTTTCTCTCTCTCCCACATATTCTCCAATAACCATATGGCTTTAGAAAAATCATTCAACGATCTGGCTCTCCTTGACATATACGATAAGATCTCTCTGCACTTTCAAAAAACTTCACACCATTGGCATCTTCCCTATACCTTTCCAAATGGCGTTCGATACCATAGACCACCATATTCTTCTCACCACAAACTCACCATTTGTATCCGTGGCACTCCCATGACTCTTCTTTCTAACTATCTTATTTTCAGCTAACAGCATTTACTACTTTTGATTCTCATCCTTCTGGTCTCCTACCAGTATCCTGTGGCGTTCCCAAGGCTCCATACTTGGTCCACTTCCTCTCTTACTTGATGTTTATTATATCCCCAATTCTACAAATTACTTTCGTTTGTTGCTTTTGCTGATTGATACAATATTTTCCTCTCCCACCCTAACCTAGAGACCCTAACCATCCTATTCAATACAGAGTCACCCATGTCTCCAACTGGTTTAAAGCTCCCAACTTTCCCGCATGTTAGTAACACTAACTTCATTCATTTTAACCAGGAAAAAGAAAAATAAGCCATCACTATAGACAATCAAATCGTGGCAAATCAATCCATCCTAACTGACAGTATAAGTTTCTTGGTGTTGTAATAGATAGGAAACTCAACTGGAAAAATCACAACACCACCAAAATAACTACCTTAATTGCCCGTAATATTGGGATTCTTAGAAAATAAGACATATACTTCCCTCAATATTCCTGTTACATAACACTCTATAACACTTTTAATTCTCCCCTACCGTCTATAGGTAATATACATGGGCAATTACACCCCATTCATTTGACTCTAACCTCTGCCCTTGGACTTTTCTTAACACAACAAGCTTCCCCTCAATTTATTTCAAATTCAAACAAACAGCCCTCGTATCTTACCAATTCAAATTATCTAGCCCATACTAGAAAACCTTGTTCTGTAAGCTTAAATACTTTAACATTATTGACTCTTAACAAAATTCAACTGCTCTTTTTATGTATCGTTTTTGTTAACAACACTCACCCTAAAACATTTTCCCATTTTTTCACCAAAGGTAATGTAATCCATAATTACAATACCAGTTATGATGCCCCAACCCTTTAATCATTAAACCATCTATTGACACTAATGAATTTTCCTTAAAGTACACTGGACCTAAAATTTTGGAACTCTCCTAGGCACGGATTTAACTAACTCAACTCACTAATAACTTTTAAAAATAAGTACAAAAAATATCTTACTCGAATATGAAACTAGGAAAATAACATCCTTTCTCGTGACCATCTGCCGCTTGTTTCTGTTTGGACAGATTGCCACATCTAGGTACCTCCTTGACATGTGGGTTCCCTCCCCTCTTTTAACATAATCGACCACTCCTCCTTTGTATTGATTGTCTTGTCCCCTCCTTGTCCCGTCGTCTTGTCTTGGTCCCCTCGCTCGTCTTGTCCCTGTCTTTGTCCGGTCCTTGCGATAATATTAGCTTCCTTATTAGCTATTTTCAAGGTGGGGCCAATCTTAAAGCTTTTAAAGTTTAAATGAATGGCCGCTCTTCATATATCATGTCAAAATAGTAATTCTATAATCTAGTTCTCTTTGGTCATTGGATGTCTTTATTTTCATATTATAATTATTTCATATCATATTTATAATATTTATCTTTGTTTGATACTGAATCTATATATTTTTGTTTTCTCAAATGTGTATATATTGATATAATTTGCATTCCATTCCAAGACTTTGGTATCATCAGAACTTAACTTTGCATTACTGCCTTTTTTATACTTTTATTCTGATTTTTTAGGTATTTTGATTATTATGTAATAAACTTAACTAACTCATAAATTGCATAAGGACGTCCACAATACGACGATAGAAACCAAATATGGTGGTGCCCAAAACTATGATAATGAAATGCGTATGCTATTATAATACTTTTTTGGGCACCTCAGATTTTGGTTACGCCGTTGATGGAGATCGGCTTGTCTATCTTATATAAGTTGTTGGTTTAATCCTCTTCAGCCCTAACCCTTTTCATACCAATGTTGCTAATTGGCTAATAAATAACATAACATCCACTGTGACCATGGAGATGTAGCATTTCAAGAGTAAGTTGCAATACATCTATTCTGGATTTCAATACTGTCAGGCTCTTCAATTAGTTTTTATGTAGATTGAGGCTGACATTTTTAAAACTGTTTAAATTTATGGCTATACTAAATAATTTAATTACTTATAACTATCAGCATATTTATTCTATTTTATTGATCCGGCCCCAATGCTGCAGCCAATTCCGTCATAGAGTGCAAAAGGTGTAAGTGCCACAGCGCCATTTGTCACAAATTACCATTAAACATTGTAGTTATTATGCAATTCCTTTGGTCCTCTGGCTCTTGAAATGGTTCTCGGTGGCGTACCTGAAGAACCATTACAAGAACACTGCCCTCAAGGAAGATCAGAAAGTTATCCTAATCATGGCAGCACACAGATTATCACATGGCAGCTATTGACTTATGACCTTGTACTCGCATGACCAAATTAGCTCATGAATACTATCTGCTGATAAATTTTGAAAGCTGCATTTCAATTGGTTACTGAAAATGAATAACAATGTACCAGCCCACAGACTCACTGTATGAAAGGTCAGGACGTGCATGGGGCGGTGGGTTAACATCCTATCTGTGATGCTTGTATTACACTATTCCTGCTAACCTTACAATATGCTTGGAATATGTTCCTTTAATAAAATGTACTAAATAAGCTTAATCCTTATTTTTCTAATCTCCTTAATGGTACTTGAATGATCTACTTTCATCAATATTTTCCATCTACTTTAGGCCGACTTAGAAATTTCAAAATATAATTTTTTTTTTTGTAATTAAACATAGTCCATCCAGAACAAGATAGTCACCTAACATGTTTAATTCAGAGTTAGAAATAATCAATTTTTTTTGTTTTCATGCAGTAAATATTTATGCACAGTATAACAGTGCATAGGATACCATACCTAAACATTCCATATCCGGAATTTGATAAACAAAATTGTGATGTACATATGAAGGACTCGATTTGAGCTTTGTTATTTCACACGGTGATTTGTATATATATATATATTCCAAAAACACAATTTGTTTGAAAATTTAGTGTGCCCTTATCTGAAACATCACTGATCAACTTTATAATCAGATTCCCATTAGCTATTAGTAATAGTTAAGCTATGACTGAATTTCTAATCTACGTTAATCATGGTATTTTCTACAGTTTACAATTTTAAAAACAAAATCGTCACATTTCGGGCCATTCCACTTGCAATTTGATATGGCTAATTCCTGCTTTGAATAAGTCTACAGCTACCGCATCGATATTTTACCTGCTTCAAAATTAAGAGCTAAATTTCGCTATTTTTCATCATTTTAATCAAGATAATTTTCAGGTCAGAGAGTTAAAATCACAGCCTAGCTGCTTAGTTCAATAAATGTCATCTCCGGTGCAATCCGATCTGTAGAAATGTAATAGAGTGTTCATCCAACATATGTCGCAGATTGCAAAACGTCAACGTTTAATCATTTGGCACTTGAGAGCCACTACTTTTGTTAATTAACCCTCAAGGCGGCCGAGATGCAATGAAACGGCAACCAAAACTTGGTACCGGTCCGGAAAATGTTTCTCGTGCATCTCGGCCTCAACAACTATTTTGGTCGGGCTCGCAAATGCTCTCTGGCCCTCATTGCATCTGGTCCGTCTTTACCGTATGAAGCTATGTTCCTCGTTGCATTTGGGCCGTCTTCCCGCAGAATGATGCGATGCTTTTCACTGCATTTCGACGGTTTGCCCGCATAAGGCCAATGCTTTTCATCATGCGGGTGACACTGTGTACAATGCCGCATAGACAATTTCGATTTCGATGGACCGTGATAGCGCCACCATTTTCGAAACCATTTTTAACTTATGCATAACGTATTCTGACCGTTTAAACCGGAGCATGCCGTAGCATAATAGCGCCACGCACGACTATGAGGTAGCGTAATAGTGCCACTCCGACTGGCAACTATAAGCTACAAATTTCATGCAGAACAGGGTGCATACGCATCCATTATTTATTTATGTATTATTTTATGATTTATTTATTTACCCTGTTTTATTGCATTCGCACTCGATGTTTCTCGTTGCATCGGGACGTCTTTCCGTAATGGGCCGCGTGTTTTTCGTTGCTCTGGGCCGTCTTCCGGGAAAATTACGCATGTCTTTCGTTGCATTTGGCCGTCTTCCGGGAAAATGACCAGATGTTTTTCGTTGCATCTGTGCCGTTATTGGCTTTACGCTACTTATTCCTGTCCCGGAAAAAAACGGCCGGCTGCAATGAAACTCCAACGTTGCTCTCGTTGCATCTGGGCCGTTAAAATAAAATAGATTGCCCTTCTTGCATTTGGGCCGTCGGCCGGCAAAACGACCCCGGTCCGTGTTAGGGTTACTTTCAAGAAAAAATGTGTGATTTTAAAACTATTCATTTCCTTTACACAAAACCAATGAAATCAGTGTTAAATTAAGCTGAGGACCTGTAGTAATCCAGTACTTTTGGATAGGTATTGTCGCCCACATTTTAAACATGCGCTACGGAACCGATTTTTTAATACAAAACATGGGTCTCTGGAACTTAAATTAGCTCAAAAAAAGGATTGGCATTTTATTCAATTAGATTGTGAGGGATTTTGAATTTGAGCAAAAAAATTAAAAAAGGTGGTCTCTGCAACTTAAATGCTTCAGCAGGAGTCGGTGGAACCAATAGCAGGTGCCCATATGCAAATGACGCCAAAATCCATACCAATTTTCCCCAAACAATCCATTCATATATACTAAGGACCACAATTTTGAGCGTAAATGTGTTTCGGCCGATCAAATATTTTCCAAGGAAGCCATTCTATTATGTATTTTTGGGCATGATCTACCCACTGCTTCTCAAAATACTATAACTCACAATGTTCAAAAGCTTTTAACTCAAAATGATGTCCCTCATATTGCAACTCCCAGTGAAAATCACAACACTTAATAACTTCTGGAGCCCAAACAGTAATCCTATATGGTACTGTTATCGGAAGTTGACTACATCAGAGAAATAACCAATTCTACTCTAACTTTGGAATTGAACAGTTTATGGCTATCTTTAACTCTTTAACTTCATTAATTTCAACAGCTGTGAGGCTGCCTTAAATACTTCACACTACTTGGCACCATATTTCTAAGCACTTTTCACTGTGTTGGGAAAATTAAAGGGGGATGGCCCAATTAAGTATGAAGTTTTTCATCTTAAATAAGCTTTAATATAATGACCTTCACCCGAAACCCCATGTAAAATTTTTGGCACCCTATTTCACCCCGTTTTCAGTGGCCAGAGCTCAAAATGTGATTTGTAGCCTTTAAGCCTCCATAGAGTACTGTGTCAAATTAAAATTAACATTAGTCGACCAAAATGGGGCACAAGTTCCACTCTTAACTTCCAACCAACATCCTTAAGCCCTAATATTTCTCAGGGTAGGAGAAAAAAGTAGCTTTCTTCTGATAACAAATTGTGACCACTTCCGGTAAAATATGGGGTTTGGGATGAGACTATTAACAATCAGCCATGGCACTTTTGCTCAAAATACACCTCCATAGACCTTTCAGACAACAACCCGGACAAGTTCGTAGCAAATACCATGTATGACGTATAAGGATGCTCGCGTACATTCACAAACGCCTGTCAATGACCTGCACTACACAAAATGCCCGTGTAAAGGCTAAATGTGTGATTGTTGCACCCACAGTTGCCTGTGATGACCCGTTAGGATGCTTACCAGGGTCCTCGTGTTTGGTACCTTTTGTTTGGAAAGGTCTTTGCTTATAAAAAAAAAGACTACCTTACCAGTGGACGGAACCATGGGGGGGGGGCTAATTTTTTTTTCTTTCCCCCCCCCCCCCCAGTTTGGCCCCTGGCCGCAAGAAAAATGACAGATTTTGGCTAAAAGCAGCGATTTGGGACAAAATCACCAATTTTGGGGGAAAATCAGCGATTTGGGGCAAATTGTTAATAATCTCGAAAATTTTGAATATTTGGCCCCCAGAATTTCCCTTTTGCTGCCCAAAGATTTCACTCCATCCCCAGAAAAGATGTCTGGCACCGCCACTGACCTTTACTACCTAGAATTGGGAAAATCTATTCACGTCATACATCCAACCCCAATGTTAATTGAGTAAGTTTCGGAACAGGATGCTACACCTTCCTGTTCCCATCTCCCATTCCCATAAAGGATACAACTCCCCATTCCCATAAGGAACAACTTCCCATTCCCTAAAGGATACAACTTCCCATTCCCATAATGATACACTTCCCATTCCCATAAAGGATACAACTCCCCATTCCCAAAGGGACAAGTTCATACACTTCCCATTCCCATAAAGGATACCACTTCCCATTCCCATAAAGGATCAACTCCCCATTCCCAAAAGATACAAGTTCATACAACTTCCCATTCCCTAAAGGATACAACTTCCATTCCCATAAAGGATACAACTCCCCATTCCATAAAGGATACACTTCCCATTCCCAAAAGGACCAACTTCCCCCTTCCCATAAAGGATACAACTTCCCATTCCCAAAAGATAACAAGTTTCATACAACCTCCCATTCCCATAAAAAAGGATACAACTTCCATTCCATAAAGGATACAACTTCCTCTTCCAAAAGGATACAAGTTCATACAACTTCCCATTCCCTAAAGATACAATTCCATTCCCATAAAGGATACAACTCCATTTCCCATAAAGGATACACCTTCCCAGTCCCATAAAGGATACACTTCCCATCCCATAAGATACAACTTCCATTCCCAAAAGGATACAAGTTCATACAACTTCCCATTCCCATAAAGGATACAACTCCCCATTCCCATAAGGATAACAATCTTCCCCATTCCCATAACTCTATGAGCCAATAAAAATAAATTTCAAGGCACAGTTTAGTAACTTTCATTCGGCACTGGCATTTAGAAATGTCCTTGTGATACTCATGCAATGCATGTCTTGACCATATTGCTAAACCCAATGAATTCATACCCCCATTTGGGAGGCATAATTAAAGGTGCAAGGAGAGATTTGAGGCCCCATTATTATGTCATTATTAAGTAATTTCATAGATGAGACACTCATTGGTTTCCTACCTTGTATTTGGCTACAGACATGTCTTAAAAGAGAGAACAAAAAGTGATTTTTGAGTTCTTAAATTTCAATATAAAATGGGCTGGATACCTCTAGGAAATTAGAATTTCAAATTTTTTTTACCAAAGAAACATTTATCAGCCCACTTAATCCTTTTCAGATGGGATATTTTAGATCGGAAGCTTTACATCAGGGCAAAAAGCAGTTACTTTCGATTTTTTAAGGACCCTAATATACTTGAGATCTCTTCGTTGCACCTGTAATTGCCTTGGTACCTTCCAACTACCCAATGTTTGATCCACTGTGAGAACAACACTACCATTCTTCACCTAAAATCCCTAACAGATCCTATAGGATCCTGAGTATTCTAGAATTTAAAAATACAGTCCTTGTTATTCAATGGAGCCGTGCTTCACCATTCCCACTCTCTTTCTCAAGCCCTCAGACCGCATTCACAAATAAAAATGTCATTTTTGATGTTGGATAGAGGAGCCAGGACTACTCAACCACTGTGGCCAGCCTTGTGGTCTGAAATTGAATAGACGTTCATCATAAAGCGCTAACACCTGTACATGTGGGCGCTCAAAGGACAGCAAACACAATCAAATGTCTCCCATTGTAATGTGTTAAACACCAACTTCCATTCTGCTGCCAAGCCTGCCATGTATTAGGAGAGTTCTCAAATCTACTGACCCTAAACAACACAGTTCAAGCTGTCTCTGTTATTAACCAAGGAAGTGTTTATAGAAGATGGCAGGTACAGTTTCGAAGGGGGGGAGTGTGTCGTTAGAATTTGTTAAAATCAATATTTTGCATGGTTGTAAATACTTTTACATGTGTTAGCCCTCGACTGAAATGATTTTGTCCAAAACAGCACCTTTCTGTGTAAACAGAATGATTTTATTATAAACCAAATCGCTTCTATGAGATTTTTGCCCGAAAAATTATGCTCCAGGACCATATGGTCCAGGACCAGCATAAGTAATCTGGAGAAATATGCTAAGTCAAATTTGAATGCACATGGTCCACGAACATTATGACAAATACGCTCCTGGAGCAGTATTTGACTTAGAATATTTGCCATATGCTCCAGGACCATTGGTGTATTCAAATATGCTCCAGGAGCATATTCAGATTCAAATATGCTCCTGGAGCATATTTGACTTGGAATATTTTTCCAGATTATTTATGCTCCAGGACCATATGGTTCTGGACCATATGGTCCTGGAGCAGAATTTTGGGCCAAAATCTCACAGAAACAAACAACGCTGTAGCAGGTTTATTCAGTACACCTATAGTTTCACAGTGTTGAACCACAAGAAAACACACATCGGAGCTAAAGACACTATCAGTGATTCACCCGAAAGAGTCAAAATATTTGGAATTTGCAGAAATAGCTTTAACCCTCTTCTACTGTTTTCCCGGCCTTTTAAAAAAACCTTTTTGGTGCCAAATTATTTAATGTATTTGTCAAGTGACATTTTCTGCTCCTTTCATCCAAAACAAACATCCACAAGGGTATGGGTAAGATACAGGGTGATCCCAAAGTGATGGATGGGGGACCCCTCCCCCTTCGGGAGAGAAGTACCAACATGCCTAGCACAACACAGAAACATCACAGGCACTTGATTTTGGTACCAATAGAGAGCTATGGTCCTCCTCTTTCCATTGATAACAAAATGAGTACCAACATGCCTAGCATTACGTCACAATGATGTCATAAAGTTCACATGTTAGTAAAATGGTCAATTTCCATAGACACACTCAATTTTCGCCAATATCTGATTTTCATGCGGGAAATGACTAGTTTTTATATATGAGAGCACTGTTAGTGCTATAATGTTTCTGAGTTGCTAAAATTGCAAAATACCTATTTTCCACCCTATATGCATATTTTCATACTCCCACATATGATCGTCATAGTGACATCATAATGGGGATGTTGGTACTTATTTTGATACCAATTGAAAGAAGAAACTAAGCTACCCTGTGGTACCAACTTTACAAGGAATCGGATGTTCAGTGATGAACTCACAGCCCCCCCCTTCGTGATTTTGGTTACAACAATAGCTCAGTTAGACGAGGGTTAAAATGAAGGAAAGTCGGTAGAATTTTCATTAGTTATTTTGCAACTGTAAAGATTGGACAGAAAAGTAGGAATATTCCATTCAATTACGTGTTGCATTGTCCATATGACAGTAATGGCTAGAATAAACGATTTTGTCCTTTCAGTCTTAGAACTTGTCGGTCATTAGGATACGTTACAGACATGCAAAAATCTGTTTTTTGATGATTTTTTCTATTTTTGATTTAGCAAATCACTGATAGTGCCTTTAATTCTCTTTGCTTGCAGTTGCACACTGTTTTACTGGTCTGTCACCTTTTGGTAATGAGTGTGAGTCTGTGATGCTCTTGTAATAAGTCATATTTAATACATTCCAAGCCCCAAACAGTGGAGGCGCCAGACCTCTTTTTCTGGGGGGGCAAACAGGGGGCAAAGTGAATTTTTTTTTTTAGGGGGGGGGGGGCAAAAGTGAAATTCTGGGGGGGGAAAAGTACAATATTTTGAATTGTTCAACCCCTTTTTGGCCAAAAAATTTTTGCTGATTTTCCCCCAATTGGTGATTTTGGCCCCAAATCGCCGAATTTTGCCAACAATCCCTTCTTTGTCTTTCAAGCCAGGGGGGCAACAGGGAAGGCAAGAAAAAAATTTTGGGGCAAAAGCCCCCCATACCCCCCCCCCCCACTGTGGCGCCGCCCCTGGCCCCCAAATCTGCTGAAATGCCTCAGCAACCTGAATCGTTTCAAAATGCCACGGTTTTACCATGCATGCAGCAATGCATGTCTTACGGAGTAAGCTTTTTACACAAAATTAAACTGCTTTACCCTTGAAGTGCGCAAGAGTGGATGGGTGCGTATTTTTTAGGCTTATTGCTGGTGCTAAATGCAATATGTCGGGCTGATTTCTTTTTTTAATAAAAAAAAGGATTTTCAGGTGAATGTTCTCAAAAGGTCCTTGGTGACCCCATTTTTTTTCGGTTTTATTAGAAAGCTTCCGGTGAGTGTGTCAACTTGATCAAACAATAACTGCAAACATTCAGCTAACTTTTACTATAACCATAACTATAACTATAATTCTTTTTAATTTTAGCAAAAAAAATGTGTATTTATAATGGTTTTATCTCAAAAGCGACTTCGGTGCCCTGATTTTGCCCCTTTAAATTGTTGTTCATAATCGATGAAACCAAATGCGAAGTTTGAAGAGAAAATTATGTGGGAAAAAATATATGTCCCAAAAAACCCTTAAAGGGGCATTTCGTGATCCACAACCTCGTTCCCGCCCCCGATTTACATTAAAAAGTTTAGATTTTTATCATCATCTGAACCATTAGCCTAGTAATCACATGTGGTACCAAATCTTACGTGCAAATTCGGTCTTCTCTGTAAGAAATGTGGCAATTTGTATTTTCTTTCTGTCCGTAACGGAACAGAAATTACGCACAGTGGCCTATGGGACCATGTTAAACAATCATTTGCTCATAACACAAAACGCAAGCCTCGGAATCAACTCAACTTTTTGTGAATAAGCTTTTCCAGGATACTAGTGAACCCAAGAATAAAAAAGGTGCTGGAATCAATGAATGCACCTTTAAATATACAGGATATCTCAACTACAATCAAGGCTCAGTCAAATCACAGTATGTCTTTCTTTCCTTCCTCCCAGGGATCGTGAACATGAACAGTGAAATGCATTCAATCCTTTGCATCGGATGGCTACTTGTACAAGATGTAAGTTGAGAGAAACATTCATCACACTCGCACTCTTTTCCAGCATTTTGGTTGGATGCAAGACAACACAACATCTTTAGGTGCAGATGTTGGCATCCCAAAAATCATAACATTGAGAGAATTCCTCTCATTCCTGTTTTCACAATTGATTTTCCATGAATTTTAAATCACCCAAGAATGCACACAATAGACACCCACATAGGTGTAATCAGGGGTGGCACCAAGGTACAATCCCATGGGGGGTGAAACATTACATGACAACTCGCAAAGGAAAAAAGACCCTATCTTTTCCGCCATTTTTTTCTTAAACCCCCTGTTTTTCCTGAATTCTTAACTCTTCTCGGGGGGGGTGAGGCTGCCACCCCCTGGTGTCACCCCTGCAGAATAGACTCCATTATCTTCTTTCATTTCCAGACCAATAGGCATAGCAAATTGAGCTAACTTATGCAATTTCGCCGATTGAATTTTTGAAAAATTCTGTATGGCAAAAATACCGCTTATGCTTTATCTGCAAGTGAGAAGAGAAATACATCCCATATGATTGCACTTGAACTGAACACTGTTTGAATGACAGATCCTTTGAAAGGTCTTCACAGCAGGCAAAATACATTTTTTTTGAAAACCTACCGATCCACATTGGTCGAGCGTGAACCCTTCCGGGGCCGACGCATTTCGACTGCGTTCCCTGACGTGCCCGGTATGCCTTTGTCAAACATTTGCAGACTTTGTATCAACTTGGAATGTCTCAACACAGATTGGTGTAAACAATTCTGCCTGCCCTCCAAACGGCTTATTTTAACTGTAAACCTTCGTTCGGGTGGATGCACGGCATAAATTACACTGGCTTGCGGCACAAGCTTCGGCTTTCGATGCAACAATTTCCTACGAGGACAATGGCCGTTTAATTCTATCAAGGCATGTGGCTGATGTCAGAACTTCCAATCTACAAAATGGTCGGTAACTTATAAATTTCCAAGATCCGGTGTGCTGGATGCTGAGGTCAATATCCAAGTGCGCATTTATTTGAACAATATGTTTTCCGCGCGTGTGATTCCATGCTGCTACAAGCTATCACATGTTTTAACAAAGTCGTAACAATTGTTAGGCGTAACTAGTAAAAGCCTAGCTATGATGCAATATTATAACATATGCCTTCCCAGTATACAACAAAGTATGCAGTGGCTGTAGATCCAAGTATGCTTTACATTAGTGCAATTGTAAGAATAATATTGGGCTGGAAGTTAAACTGACCAGCAGTTATCTTACCATATGATCCTATTCAGCGTAATAGACCATAACAAAACACAATGCCAAGTTCAAGACATGTCAGGCAAGTGTTCCACCGTCAACCCTGCAGTCCTGAGTTTGTCACCTTTTGATGTCAATGATTTCGCGATGCTGTTTTACCCTAACATCCACGCACTGAACACTAATACCCAATATGGTCAGGGCCGACAGGGTAAGCACACCTAGCTCCATGGAAGTGGCTAAAAATAGATTAGGCATGGATGCCCTAAGGGGGAACTTAAAAGTTGAAACTAACGGGTGGCAGACGCGGGTTGTATTTCCAGGTCTACCATATATAACAGACATTTTCACTCACATAGTTTGCAGTGAATGTGTTGCCCTGCACAATGCATTCAGTTCATAGAGGGGATCCCCTAATTTTACCTCCTGCGATAAAACGACAGACCAGACTGCATTTCGGCCCATCCAAGTATCCCAGAATTAGCCTTAGCAGGATGTCTTCACACCTCACTCACATTATCCGCTCCTCCAGTAATGTTTACTCATCATCATCATCATCACAAATTCCATCTGAACTGAATATGGTACCAGATGCACGGTAGGCTAGGCAACCGCTTGCTTTCTATGCCACCTCGTTCCTCCTCGAACTTTCACCTACTCCATTGGAAAACACAACACACGAAATCAGACTTCACAGATCACATCACAATACGCTGCCGTGTGTTGTGACTGGTCCATGGCTGCCACGAGCTGATAACCACCACTGCACTGTTGTGAATTGATGAAAGAAGTTTGTGCACAGCACCTCTCCGTGGCACACGCACACACGCGCATGTGCATCCAAAGCGTGAAACCAAGTTCAAGGCCACCAGTGCCACACAAACCAATCATAGCTCACACACTTTTCTTGTGTATAAAGTTTTGGTATGTGGGACTATATACTATTCATGCTATTGGAATATTTAGGTGCTGGTAAACTTTAAAAAGAGTGCTAAGTGCAGCACAGAAAATTTTTTAAAACATTTGAAATGAATCCATATTACAATCACCTCTCTACCTGTTTATCTCTCCTCTACCTGGTTTACTCCTCCTATAACTGGTTCATCTCCTCTCTACTTGGTTTATACATCTTCTACCTGGTTTATCACCTCCTTTACCTGGATTTACTACCCTTCTTCTACCTGGTTTACACCTCCTCTTGGATTCAGACTTTGAACTTTCTGAGCAATATTCATACTCATTGTGATTCTGACAATTTTCATATTTAATTTTTTGGGCCCTAACTTTAAACATCTGACGAGAACGTAATGTCCATCAAAAGTTCTGAGCTGAGGGGGGAGTATATTTTTTTGTGTGTCCTAGTAATCTAAAGACTTAGTTCTAAAGGTTTATGTGAGAATATGTAGTTTAAGATTACCTGAAAGGAGGAGACCCATAAATGTTACATACATAAACAAAAACTGGAGCTGAGGTTTAAGGGGGACACAAAGTTTGAGCACATGCAAGGAAGCATGAAATTTCCCCATTCCTTCCTGGCATAATACTGCCCCATCCCTTATTTGGGTGAAGCCTTTCGTATTGGGTAAATTTGTCAATAAAAGCCCACTCAAGCTAATTTTTTACACTTAGGAGGAAGTTATAAGACGAGAGTAGATATGTGTAAAACACTTGTGCGACAAAACCTGTTTCCTTTCAATTAAAGGGCAACTTCAGCAAATGAAAAATAGGAAAGCGTTCCAACTATGTACCCCATGTTCCACATGAAACATTATTTTATTTATGGCTACACTGGGCCCAAAACTAAAAAAATTTGTTCTCTGAAAAATAATTCAAACCTACTGACCTATTCTGCAGTCCCTACCCATGTATAATAAACCTCACTACCATGTATTTAAAACAGTCACTACCATGTAATTTAAACAGTCACTACATGTACTTTAACAGTCACTACCATGTATTTAAAATAGTCACTACCATGTATTTAAAACAGTCACTACCATGTATTTAAAACAGTCACTACCATGTGTTTAAAACAGTCACTACTATGTATTTAAAACAGTCACTACCATGTACCTGGTATTTAAAAAAATTGTCCCTTTAAACTATTTTTTAAATAAGTCTAACCTTGTTTTTGCTGCATTTTTGGCTGCATTTGAGGTCCACTCATACTTCACAAATATGATGCAAACCATCTCAACCTCACACATCAGCAGCGCTAATGTAATTTGAACTTTGTTGCTGCTGTGTTGAGTGAGAGATATTTCATCCATTTTCACTGCATGCAGCATGAACGAACCTTATCTCACAAAAAAGGTTTGTCCAGAAGGAAAAAACTAAGCTTTTTTAGTTGAATAAGGTTAATTGCAAAATGTACATTTTTATTGAGTTTTGAGTCATTGTTTTGGGGCTATGAAATGGACAATTTATTTATTTTAATTTTCTGAGGACTAATAACAAATCTACTAAATTCCTCATAAACAGAAATGTGCTAAAAATCTAAACCCTTCAAATCTGTGCAAGCAGTCTTCTGAGACCTAATTGCCCCTTTTTTTATTTTGGCCTTATTTCACTTGTCAATTCTGTGAGTTGTTTAACTACTACTAGATAGATCACCCCATTCGTGTCACCTCATTACTTTTCCGAAGGTTGGGGCATGAATAGGGGCTGTGCTGGTGGTTGGAATTAAAATGGGAATAAACTTACCAGCTAAATCTTTTTGAAACGTAGTCCCCCGAAGTCAGAGAGCAATCATTATCTGCTTAATGAACATTCAGTCGCGTACGCGCATTTGTAGCTACAAAACATAGCTCTCAAACATTCGGTCTAATCGAAGTTGCTTCCAGTGTGATTCATGTACAGGTGAGTTGAATAGACTGACTATGAGCGCCCGTGTTTTGGATACGAAGGCACAAAAGCCTTTGAAATGATGGCAACATGAAAAGCCAGATATCTCCATTCGTTTCATGAAACAGGTGAATCGGGCCTCCTGTTTTCTTTCTTCCCCCTATCCCAACTAATGCGACTCTGTCAAAACTTTTCCTCTGGTGACACGATGGTTAAATCTACTAATATCCGTAGTAGTAGTAAATCCAAAGTTTTAAGCCGGTTTGTCCCCGCACGGGGAGGCCAGATTCAACCTCACACTGCACACCGCCCTTACTCCTTCCTTCCACTTCACCCGATTCAATGCAATCCTCCATCCTCACCAACCCTCCTACTCTCCGCCTTCACTTGCTTCTTCATGTCCTTCTTTGACGTCCCTCCTCCTCGAACCACCCACCTCAACTCAAAGGCCTTCTTAAAGGCATGCTATCATCCTTCCTCAACACATGCCATACCAACATACACTATTCGACTTCGTCCAACCGGTCCATTGCCTCTTCTCTCATTGCTATTCTACTACTATTAATTTAAATTTTTTAGTCATCCCAAAATCGTCGACGTAGGGGTTCGATTATTCCCTCATTTGAGGCAACCACAGAATTGTTCAACATAATCATTTGTGTATTTTGTTTTTACAACATCACCAACATCTTCCCGGAGGGTACATTATTCCCATCATTTGAGCAAACATCAGAACTCTCTCAGACAATACTGTGTACGTGTGTCTGGACACAACCCTTCAGGAAAGTGCCCCATAACAACAAATATAACGAGCTAAGTCACATTATACCTTCAGATTTTCGAGACAGCCACACTGCATAGCCTTGGCATTTTGCACAGATTTGATCACAAAAGCCGTTGACTTCCGTGAAAATGAAAAATACAGAAAAAGCGTACTGTACCTCTTTTTCACAGTGTGCTAATGGCCACCACGTAAACGTAGACAGTCCTTGATGGCATTTCTACTGGAGGTGAACAAATACGGGTTGACATTTTATCCGCAGGTTGTTTCAATCATGTTCTTCCTGACAATTAAAATTGGCGGTATTTATTATCTTATTTTCAAGTTCCATTTTACAAACTCCATTTGGATGTTGGCACTCATGCATCAATGTCAATGAAAAGTAAGCCGCAACTTCATTATCAGAAAGAATTAAGCTTACCAGACCCACTAGCCAACTATCCTACGGATAGCCACTTAAATGATGCATGTCCGGAAAATCACAGTTTTTTTTTTTTGTTACTATAGCCCAGTATCCTATGGTACTGTTACACTACATAAAAATGTTACTAAATAAAACAAAAGTCTGATTCATCTCAGACTTTTGGACTTCAATTGCTGACAGAAGTTTCAACAAGTAGCTATTTAGAGAAATACGAATATTTTCAATATTCTGCCAATACAATTAGAGCAAAATTGGAATTTAGAACCTCAAAACATACCCTAGAGTATTAAGAGTGTGAATGGTCCAGTGATATAATAAGAGATTTACCAAAGCTTCTGAATTCAACTCCCTAAGTATATTCACACAGATCAATTATCATAAATTTAATTTTGCAAATCTAGTAGGCACCTCGCAAAAAAATTTCAAAATTAAATTGCTCATGAAAAAGAACTTATTTCACCGTATTTAAAAATCAGTTATATGTGCCATCTATAGTCTTTCAAGTAAATTCAAAGTGAAAATCTCTGAATCTGGAAAACAAGTCACACAGGAACACCGCCTACAGAAAAGCCTAAGTACCACCATGAATGCACTCAACTAGCACACGCATCATGATCATAAGATCCTGAAATGCACTATCTTCTATGCCCTCATCTTGTACAGGGATAAATTGCATCATGCAGCAAATCACATGGGTGATATGTGGTAAGTATGTTATTAGACAGGGGTGTCCAACTTTTTTGACACAGGGGCCACATTGGCTTAATCCAAAACTTTTGCGGGCCACAAGCAAATAATCCGGGGGTCTCAAGTTTTGTTTGGGTAGGGATGTGCCACCGAGAGTGCGGAAGTAGGATCCATATCTATACCATTTTTGCCTAAAAAGGGCCCATAGCTATACTAGAGATTTAGATTTTGGTCCAATTTGAATACAATTTGACATTTTTCCTAGAAATGTCGAGCTTTTTAGTAAGTCTAAATTTTAAAAAAATGCCTTCCTTTTGAGGAAATTGGACTAATTTTCCAACAATTTTTAGGAAAACATTGGTTTCAGATTGAGGAAATTGGACTTATTTTTTAGCCAATTTTTAACAATTAGTCTTCTATTATTTAAGATATTTATGCATTTTTTTCTGGGAAGTGCTTCGCGGGCCGCACGCGAGCTCTTAACGGGCCGCAAATGGCCCGCGGGCCGCAGGTTGGACACCCCTGAAGTGGACTACATGCACAAGTCTGAACAAAAATATAATAGTGCATTTTGTGAACCTAGCATGCTATTTTTTGTTTATGGTTCACTAGGTATAGGTATCCCACGACTTCTTGCAAAATTTCAGTTGATTCTGATGGTACATAGAGTGATAAGCTGTAATAATAGCAAATTCAGCCTATGTTTTATATTGAAAATTAAGCAAATATTTTTTTTTCAATTTCAAGGCATTTCTGTAGCCAAATACGGGGTTAGGCACTATCGGGGTCTTATCTATATGAAATCACTACTTATGACACAATATATGGATGCCCCAAAATTGCTCTCTCTAAATTTGTGGATACTTTTCACCAAAATTTCCCCTACAATATCTGTTAAACTAGAAAAATTATAACTAAATCTGCTTCTAAAAACAGGTCCCCTTTAAATTTGAGATTCACTTTTATATCACGTTCCTATGCTTCAGTATAGAGTACCTAACCCCAGATCTCCGCCCCAGAAATGAGAGTGAACTGCCCAGGCAGCGATGCTGCAGACGTCAATGCCATGAGCATCTTCTAATTTCTTGGGTCCGGTTTTTGCCTGAACAAATAAACTTAACGTCACCTGCACTTAGACCCTTACACCAATCACATGCTGACTAATTCCTTTGCAACCATCCTTGCTTTCAAATATTTGAGGAAGGATGAAAAAAAGAAACAAACAAGAATCTCAAAATTGCAGTCATACAACCGCTGCCAAGACGACCGGGTCAGTTACCTAAAATAAGCTGCCTCGAGGGTATATTCCTACTTCCTGTAAAAGTTATAGAAAAGCAGAGAGGAAACCATGGCAACTGACCTAAACTGTATTCCTCAAGGGCTTAACTTTAACACCTGTTTCAAACCATGGTTATTCCTTTCATTAGTGGGACACTTCTTCTTTGAAAAACAGCCTCCTGAAAGGTGAGAAATTGCCTCATGGTTGAGCTGTTCTACTGCTCTATAGATTTTGGCCCAAGTTATGCTCCAGCACCATATGGTTCAGACCATATGTCCTGGAGCATAAGTAATCTTGAGAAAAATATTGCAAATTTCTATTTCTGGAGAAATGTCAACTTGAATGCTACATGCTTCCACACCATATGCAAATATGCTCCTGGAGACAGTATTGACTTAGAATATTTCACAACTGCTCCAGGAGCAACATTTCCATATGCTCCTAGCCGGACTCACATTAGAATTCAAATAGTGGCTCCAGGAGCAAAGCAAATATGCCAAATATTCAAAAATTAATCTCCAGGAACCATATGGGTCCTGGATCATAATTACACGGGCCAAAATCTCATGAGAAGCATTCTAATCACGGGTCCAAATGATTACATTACACAATCCTCTTTGTGATGATTTCAAATTGAATGCTGACACCCTAACTGTCTGTTTCGGGTCCTTCAAATTGCACCAAGTGGTCACATGTTATTTCACTCACGGGAGAGAGTCACTCTACATCATTATTGACTATCACAGTGTCGGCAGCCGACCTCTTTTTTTCTGGTGGAAAACGGGGGTCAAAAGTGAATTTTTTGGGGAAATTGAAATTCGGGGGGGGGGGGCAGAGTAACAAATATATGGGGGAGATTTTAAACCACAATTTGGCCAAACACTGATTTTCCCAAAATCTTTTGATCTTTGGCTGCAGAATCCCAAATTTTGCCAAAATCCCCTCATTTTTCTTTCTTTAACCATTAAAAAAAAAAAAAAGGGGGGCAAGAAAAAAAGAACCAATTAAATAATGCTGAGATGCCGAGAATGGCAGGTAGCTCGCCAGGGAGTTAAAGAACCCTTTGAATTCTGTACAGAGAAACCTAAATGGCATAATCAAACAAAGGGCCCCTTGTTTTTCCCCCCCCTGGACTTTCAAGCCTCAAATGGCATCTAGTCCACGCCCCTAATGGCATAGTCCCGTTAATCATAATTTTGAAGTCTTGAATCACTTTACCTCAACTTATGTGTCGGTTGATGCTAATGTGATGAAAGAGATATTCTATAGTTTGGCACTTTTATTTCCTCCAAAATTCAACCCCGTTTTCTTTAAATGGCTTCGTAGCTCCGATCTAGTCACAGGCAGGAGTAGCACTTTTCCTTGCTATATAAATTTTCACCTGTTGCTTGGCCTGGGTGGGATGAGAAAAGAAACCAGCATTCATATATTGGAGGGAGGAATTGCCAGTCCCTATATTGGGACCAAGTCACACTGGGAAGGATAACTAACGTTCTTCAGAAAAGACAAATTGAGAATTTTTTCTTTCAAGCATAAACAAAGGGATATTTCAAGCACAAACACAGGAATTTCAGCACAAAACACCGGATATTTCAAGCACAAACACGGGGATATTTCAAGCACAAAACAGTGATTTCTAAATCATTATTGAGTTTGATAGTGATTTAAAATGCATACCGTATTGTTCTAATTAAAAGCCCCGGGGGGGTGCATTTTCAAAAGGGAGGGGGGCTTATTACATTCAAAAATGGAAGTCAAAACTCACCTTACACACGCTTATTTTCGCTGATTACCAATAATACAGTAAAGGTACGAGCAAGGGACGCTGTTTTCGCACCTCCGAGGTCAAAGTTCCATACTATTAAACTATTACAACTGCACAACAGCGATTATGATACGGAATACGACAGTCTCGGCCATTAAATATGTGATTTAGGTAAGCTACATCATTTTCTTGAAGTGTTTTATCCAAAAAATCATAGGGGGCATTTAATTAGAGCAGGGGCGTTTATCAGGAACAACACGTATTTCCCTGCATTGCCATGTATCATTACCGGGCAAATTTGAATTACAGAGACAATTTCTTTTCAGGAGATGGAACGTGGGTAGGTCAAATGGGGGATCTGAATAATGTGGTCAGATGGGGTCCCAGTCCTATGGCCTGATTCCCATAATAAAACCTGATCAGATAGAGGGGAACAAATAGAATCAGCTTTGAAAACCTACAAATTACATTTGTAGGTATGGATCAAACTTTCTGTTTAATTGCCTTACAATATTTACATCATGTTGAGTGCATGGGCCAGTTTTCCCACATCTTCCTTAATGAAGAATGTTGTCTTAAACTGCAAAAACTGTGGTGTTAAATATAACACCACAGGTGTGTTAAATTCAACACCAGTCCAGCTTCAATAGAGGACTACACCAACTGGCGTTAAAGGTGCCAACGAGAGATTCACATATCAGGTGTCCCTAAAAAATTGAAAAACTGATTTTTGCCTTGATATAAAGCTTTCATCAAAAAATAGTTCATCTGAAAGGAGTAAGCTTGCCAAATGTTTCGTTGGTACAAGAAATTGTTGAAATCTAAATTTTGTATGGAACAAAGTACGAAATTCAGCCTATGTTTTATATTGCACCTAAGAAAATCAAATCAAAATGTTTTTCTCTCTCTCTCTCTCTCTCCTTTTAAACATTTCTACAGCCAAATACAAGGTAAGAAATCTATTGAGTTGTCTAATCTATTTGAAATTACTATTAGACACAATATCGGTTGCCTCAAAATCTCTCTTGCACCTTTAAATGAACACTGGGTTTGGTGATCACACCTGGGATCAACACAAACATGAAGACACTGCTGGGTGGTATTTTGAACAGCAATTTATATCATTGACACATTTGCTGGTGTAAAAGTCCTAGTAACACTTTGGATGTTGATATGTTTGCGCCTTGTCGATCGTGAATGAAGAGGGAATACGGAATACCCCCAAACCAACCCCCAAATCTCTCAGCCACCAAGTGCAGGCGAGATAAGTGAACCCATTAGCCCGAACGGGGAAAGCAACTGCCTCACCCCTGGTTGGGAATCTGATGCCAACAATGCAATTTGACGCGGAGCAGAATGACCCCCTCCTTTGGGTTTCGGTTGTCGGTTTACCTCTTTTGCTCTCTCTGTGTTTCTTCTTTGTTGTTTCTTTTTTCCAAACCCCAACCAGTGGGAAGCGAGAAGGGGTCTAAGAGAAGACACCTAGCGCTGACCCGCTTGCCACTAAGCAATGCTTCCCAAAGGGAGAGAAGATGAAGAAATTTTTGCAACCAGGGAGTTGGTGGGTGGGAAGCATTTGCAGCTATGGGGACCACAGGCTGAGAAATGTGATGCCTAATCCAAACAGGCCAACTGAGGTCGCCAAACAAGGGTGCCAAACAAGGGGAGCCAGACAGAGTAGAACATCCAGATAGAGTTTCAGTTGGATGTCCATGTCCAGATGAGTGGCACTAGGATATCCATCGCTTGTCAAAAAACCAGTTAGGAAACCTAAACTTTCCCTTTACTGTAAAATGATAATTTTAGCGTGTGTAATTTTTGCGTTTCAGCGATTTTAACATGTTTGATTGTTTTTTAAATTCGCTCTTTTCAGCTATCATACATAGACCTACAACAAAATAAACATTTTCGAGGGTGTAATTTCCGCTAGCTCAGATACGCGCGAAAAGCGGCGAACATAATGTAGTGCGAAAATTTCCACTTTTACAGTACTTCTATCCAACACCACTGGTGTTAATTTTCTACTGATACAAATCTAACCCTGGATGGCCTCAAAAGAGGACCACACCAGGGATTGTGTTAAAGACAGTTGGTGTTATTAATGTTGCTTATACTGTTTTCATCTCCTCATCTATCACTTTGGTCTACGAAGAAGTCCCCCGGACTGCTGCTGCCTTAAGCTAGTTTTAGATTTAAAAAAAATATTTTATAAAGCATTATTTCTTAATCCAAAATCATTGGAGATGAAGAATCCACTCAATTCCGTATAAGAGTTATTTCTGAAGTTTTATGCTTGAATAATTGAAGAGGAGGAGGTCGTATATGGGTCATGGAAACACTCATGACCGACCGACATCAAAGCGCCTAAATCAGTTTGTGGTTTGTGTCTGTATTGCTGCAATCTATTTGGATTCAACTCATCTTCAGAAAATCCCTATTCAGCCCTAACCAATTTCAATTCTTTCCTAACCCAACCCCATCTAATAACCCCAACTGATACTAACTCACCCACCCTATCCCATTCTGCCCTACTTTAACTCCAATCTTAAGTAGACTATTTGAACAAACGAATACAAAAATGCAGCTTTCATAGAAACACTCTTTAGATCATCGGCCAATATCGCATATTGCTGTTCTCATCGTCACTAAAATTGGTTAGATTCTATTGCTGAGGGAGCCCCGCTTCGCAATCAATACCCATCAAAGTCCCTACTCTTACAAATTGTCCGGCAAAATATATTGGCAAATTTGGCTCTTAGCCTGATTGGTCCGCCAACCCGACTATCCAGGTGCAAGCACACGCAGAAATAGCCATCCGTTTCCCCCCGAGCACTTAATATCATTGCATTTCCAAATTAGCTTGTTTATGTCCTGATTAAAAAAAGAAACACACTAAAGGTGATATTTCCAAGGAATTGAAAACAAAGGCCAATTGAGCATGATGGAATACTGTCTTGTCTTTGTGAAAATAAAAAAAATTATGTAGTAATCAGATTTGTGAAAAAATAAAGCATGCAAAAATTGATTGACCTGCAATGTATTCAAATTGAGATATGAACCAATTATTCTAGTTCTTTGATCATACTACATGTTTTCCATCCCATCGCCCCGCAGTAGGCAAAACAAGTTTTACATCTCTTGGAAAATTACAATCACTCTCTGATTGACATCATTGTCGGCTATACTGCAATTGTAAATTTAAAGGGATAAGCAGCAATTTTCTAATCTAAAACATAAAAAAAACATCAAAATTCATATTTGTGTATTTTTGTTACTGGCATGGATATGCAAACATAACCTGCGAGTGGTTGGCTTGAAATTCGTGTATTAAAGGCAAAGCAGTACTTTTAACCTGATTCTGTAATTTCTATACATGCTTATCAAAATTCCGACTTGAGATCTAAAAAGCCTTTCCGGGTGAATATCCCAGATTTTAAGCATGATATTGTGAGATGCCATCACTCTATGTCTATGACAAATTTCCTCAATTTTTCACTATTTGGTAGTTTGTTTCTACATAAAAGCAGTTATATGGAATTGTACACACTTATCCCTGATTTATAAGTAACAAAAAATGCATTTCCACATTTTTTGATTCTCTTGCATTATCGCTGCTAATCCGTTTAAAGCTGGTACATCCCCCATCTGATATTTGTCATTTTCCCAGTGACAAAAGGAAATATGGCCAGAGGATTTATTACATAATATTGGGAGGTACATAGAAGACATAAGATTTGGGTTCAACCCCCTCCCCAAGAAACTCTCACTATATTTCTTAATGGATCCATACAAGAGATGCAGATTTTGGGCGGCCAAATTTAACCAAATTTGGCATTTTTTTTCCTCAAAATTTTGACCTTTTTAGCAAATTTGGAAAATTTGAGCTTCAAATGGAGGAAATTGGACTAATTTTCCAACAATATTTAAAAAATTTGGCTTCAGAATAAGGAAATTGGACTAATTTTCCCAACAAATTTGGAAAAATTTTGAAAAAGCAATCCATTACTATACCAAAATTGACATGAAAAGGGGATCATTCATATATCATGCAGAAAAAAAAAAAAAAAAAAAACCCCCCCCCCCCCCCTCCCGGGGGGTCATGCTAAAGTTACCTAAAAACTACCTTCCCAAAGTCAGTCATATCTTGAGTCAAAATCATTGTACCCAACATATTCTCCTTTTTCGGCAAAAATTGGTATAGATATGCATCCTACTTCTAGACTCTCGGAAGCACGTCCTACCGAAACCAAACTTGGATGCCCCCAGGTTACGACCATACCAAGACTTCCTAGGTTTTGTTTCTGGCACAGTTCAGACATGACATTTCTGATTTCTCTAAATTTTTCTAATATAAGGTCCCTCTTTGACACAGAATTGCAGCTTTTCTTCAACGTTTCAACCATTTTAGTAAATTTTAAAAATGCACATATTTAGCAGAAAGCACATAGGCCAAAGTAGGTTCAAAGGGTATAATGCAATTATATGATGCCAAAATATTAATATAACCAACATACCAAATTTGGTTAAGTCCCTATCAAAATTCCAATCAAAATATAGAAAAATTAGTTCAGCAATTTTCAGAAAATATTTGGTGACTGACTTCATCATTATTCATCTCATAGACACAGGGCATACGTGATGGTGAGGGGGGAATTCCAACTTCACACATTTTCACAACAGCTCATCGGGCAATTTCGACAGTCTTGCAGAACAAATAGATAATGTGAGGACGGGGGACTTGTGCCTGCGGTCAGTTATTGCCAAGTTTAATTTGGCACTATATGACAAGGTGCTCAAAACAGCAAATCAAGTTGTAAAGTGGGGAGTTTTACAAGAGGCCTTTAATAGAGGAGTATAGTTAGACTGTGGTTTTCACATAATCCTACAAACACCTCATCAGTGGTGGCGCCAGGAAGAAGCAGGAGGGGCGATCTTCCCATTTTTTCAAAAAAAAAAAAAAAAAAAACCCCCCCCCCCCCCCCCCCGACCAGAAGAAAAATGACAGATTTTTGGCAAAAAAATCAGCAATTTTGGACCAAAATTGGTTAAAAATCTAAAAAATGTTGATGTTTTGCCCCTTTCACTTTCCTAAAAAAATGTCACTTCTCCCTCCCCATTTCCCTCCCAGAAAACAATGTCACTGCTCCTCATCAAATTTGCCGAAAATGTGATAATTTTGACCAAAATACGATCAAGTTTACAAGATTCTGGTCAATTTACAAGGATTTCTGCCAAATTTGACTAAAAATCTTGTAAGATTGTATCTTTTCAGCTAGTCAAAAGTGACGAGGCATTTTAAGATCACCTCTTGGGGCATAAATTAGCAACTATGAGTATTCCTGCAGGGATGCCAATTTGTTAAAACTAAAGCAAAACAAAAGTGTTTGCTTTTCTCCACTGACCGACCTTGTTTTCAAAGAATAGGCAAAAAAGGTTTACATGTACTCTCTAAAACGAAAGAGTGAAAAACACTCTAAAAGAGTAAAATCTCACTCCAAAAAAGTGCCAGCTGAGTGACGCAACTTTTAGAGTGAGATCCACTCCAAATAAAGAGTGACAAATAACTCTAAGGAAGAGTGAACTGATAACTCCATTTTTTAGAGTGAAACTAGTCACTCTTATAGGGTTGTGATCTTTAGGAATTTTTGTTGTTTGGTGAGTAGATTGTATGTGTAGGTCATAATTCATAGCATCGTGACATGAAATGAACATTGTGGCGCATCATTGGCAGATCAGTGAAGACATGCATGATGTGGCAGGCATGACGTGTATGATCACGGTATGCGCGTGACATGCATGATTGTGCCATTTCGTACATGGTAAGCCTAAGCCTGCCGGGAGCCTGCGCAGATACCGTATGTACGAGGGATAATACAGTAAATAACATTTAATTGCTTTTCCCACACTTTGTCTGTAAATGCTGTGAACTGTGACCGACACATTCAATATACTCACCCGTGAGGATATCTATGATTTCTTCACTAATTTCAACTTCATTCAAAACCGTTTGCTGACGGTCTCACTTACCTCGTCCGCCATGTTGTTCAAGAATAATCACGCGATTTGCGACGTTTCTGATTAGTTCACTCCGAAAAGGAGCATTTTCTCACTCTTTTAGAGCTAAAACCCCGGTCGATAAGAGTTCAGAGTGGGCTTCACTCGGAAGAAGAGTGGCATTTTGAGAGCCCTCGTTAGAGAGTGGGCTCTGTTAACCGCGAGTGAAGGTGTCGGGTTGCAATTTCTCGCTCGCTCTTTAGTTAGAGCTAAAAGCACTCGATTAGAGTTAATTTAAAAAACTGAAATTCGAGTGATTTTTCAACTCTTTCATTTTAAGAGAGTACAGAGAATATTGACCCTAATTTTTATAATTCCATAAATGTTTCTGTCTGGTCCTTTTTCTAAAATTTCACAATTCAAATTCAACCAAGCAGCAGTTTAAACAATTTATTGAAACTTTGAATTGTTTTAAAGCAAAATAAAGTCATAAACAATCTTAAGGATTCATTCTGAGCCGCATACTGATACTGCCAACCCTTTATTTCTATTCTAATACCTAAAACAGCTTCATTATAAGAAATGCATTGGGCACCATTATTTAATACAGAATAATGGGCAGTAAAACTGACCAATCAGAGTGCTGCAATTTTCAATAATGGGCAGCGGAGGTAATAGAATACAGGTTATCGGAAGGAAAATGCCTACAGCACAGTCAACTGGGACTAATATACTAAGATGGATAGAATCCCGCTGTATCACTCTGTTGTTAATGTCAGAAGTTTTTAAGCAATGCATGTGTAGATTTCTATGTTGGTTATACTTCTTGCTTACTATATACCCATGCTGTGTTAATAAAATGTACCATTTATTTCTCTATGTTAAATTGTAACACAGGAAATTCTAGAAATTAAGGTATAAATTAGCAGTTACTAATTCTTCCAAATGAACAACTTTTAGTGGTTGCCACATCAGAAACCTGTACTCTAACTTTGGTCCTAACTTGTCCTCACGATTGAATGACAAAAACTCCAAAGTTGATATAGTGGTATTTTCTTTGATGTATTTCGGTGCAGTTTTGGCATTAAGTTTGAGAAATTAAATTTATTTTCCTGAGAATTGATAATTTTCTTCTTGTAAAAATCAGGCCATGGCACACTTGATTCATGTAAATGGTGCATTAGTGCTTCCTATCTCTCTATTAGTATATTCATCCCAGCAGTTGAGAAACAGAAAATCTTGCAATAGTTGGAAACCCGACTTCTCTGGATTAAAAACAAGTCCAGCAGTTGGGTATATTTTATAAGTCTACTCACACATGTTATAAGTCTACTCAGAAATTTATTTTTCACATGCATGAAACTCTCCACTTTCTCGACACAAAACTTGTGCATGCTGGGTATCTCACACAAGTCACATGTGCACGTTGACTCTGCCATGTGATAACGCTAGTTTCAAAGACATGACATCCTCGTTCCAGTAAACCTTGAAATCCCCTGTTAATTCTAACACACTAATTTATACCTTATCCATTTGCTATACCCTGGGGTGATGGGGCCTAGTATATTGGCTATACTTAAAGGTGCAACGAGAGGTAAGGTAAGGTATTAGAATTTAACGACACCTCAACTCAAGGTGCAACAGGAGATTTTGGGGCATCCGTTTGTTGTGTCATATGCATGATTTCATATAGATAAGAACCCCAAATAGATTTCTTACCTTGTATTTGGCTACAGAAATGCCTTGAAAGTGAAAAAAGGCAATTTTCATTTGCTCAATTCACAGACTGAATGTAGTATTTGCTCCTATAGTAAAATGAATGTCTGTCCCAAAGAAATCGTTTTGAGCTTAATCCTTTCATGTGGGGATATTTTTGATACAAAGCTTTACATTAATGTAAAAATCAGAATGTTAATGTGAACTTTCTCATTGCACCTAAGCTAAATCCACAAGACACAAAATGTCATCTTAAATTTAAAAAAAGAGAAGACAGTTATATCACCAACAGCAATTTTTAACATTCATGGTTTGTGTGCACAGGCTTTAGGTTTCACAACACTAAATACTGGTCCCATTCATTCCTGTACAAAATGGACAAGATGGAAACGTCATTTTCTCCTCAATGGAACATCTCAGACCTTACTGGACTGGACTTACCTGTTTCTCATGTTATTTACTGGTGTGAATCCTTTAGGCCTTCCATTACATAAAGAGAACAATAGTGCATGTCTGAGTAGAAGAGAGATACTTTTTCCCCCAATTCTACAAAAAAATGTGAATTTTGTCAACAAGGGTGGATAAAATTTAAAATGGTATACAACCAGTATAATCATGATAATAATCATGGCCGGGTGCTTTGCATACTTTTATAGCAAAAAATTGAATTATAATCTACATTATTATTATTACTCTCTTTACATGTTTCGTCCATACAGGCAATTCTGATTCTGCACACACACATGCACAAATAAATGCACAACTTGTGACCAGCTTTGGTTTTTTGGTAGGGATGTGTAGCACAAAGAGCTGAAAATGTTGCAAAAGTTGGGTCTTCAGACCAATTTCATGTTGTTGAGAACTGAATTTTGGGCCAAATTAGGGAATGTGGAGCTGAAATTTTGGCTAAGAAGCTAAATTTTGGGCAAAATGGTGATCTTAAGAACTGGAGCATGCGTAAACATTTTTTAAAGAGTTGCGAACTGGAGGTCCTGACCACTCTACATATCCGTACTGCAATATAAAGTCAAAGTGACTTTCACCTGGATATGATCTGAGAAGTGCATTAAGTGAACATTGCAACTAATACAAGAAAGTCAGGCCTCGAAGGTTTTTTAATTTTCTAATGTGCCACGATGCCATATCCATCTGCTAGATGAAAAATTTGTACTGGGAAGTAGCCACAGCTGTTTGACTCCATGCAAACTGTCTCTTATTTTAAGAGCAACTTTTAGCTAGGGACATGCAAGAGCTATAACGTCTACAAAATTTTAAAAAATCCATTGCGGGAATCTTGCCATATAGGCCTACAGAGGTCATGATTTGTATGTTATAGTGCCCTCTATATTTCCATTCTCCATAGATAGACATATTAGACTAAATTTTAGAGAAAAATCATATTTGCCCGCAATGAAATTTTGTAAAATTTACACAGGAGGAAGTCAGTGGTACAAATACTCCAAATTAGTTGTCAAAAGTGTGTCGTCATTGATATATTTTGTTTTATTCTGGTTTTGTCATAATAAATGAGACCTTCAAACTGCTGTGTAGCCAGTTAATTATCTAATTCATATCAGGTGTCACTCTTGAGAATATTTGTTTTATTTGTTTTGTGTAGAGACCAAAATTTTCCATTTTACAAATATTTAATTCTGTGTTTGTTTCCATTTTCTAAAAGCAGCATTAAAATTTGGCCGATTCCAGGAAAAGTTCTTAATTTCTTATCATTAACCATTTCTAGAAATGCTGGCATCAAATGTAAACAGCCATTATGGCCATTTGTTTCTGTTTTCTGTAAAACAGAAAACTTTTTGTCTTATCTCTAGTTTTGTGTCATGATAAATGAGACTTTCATAAGATGTCCCTTAAGTCTTACCATTCATAAGCTATAACTTATAAATTGCAAGATCCAATCAAATTCATTGTAACAAAAGTGTGCACAGGTTTTGGATATGATTTACTAAACTTTGTTCACCACCATATGGTATTTCGAACCAATCCCATAATGCATTGCAATTGCAATATGCCTATAGTCCTCTATTGTACAAACACATGTGCCAGTTCTTAGGGATAAAAAGGCTTCAAGAATTTAAGAGACATTTCATGATCATGCTAAAAATTACCTAAGTACTAATGCTTGGTGGGCTAAAAGAGTGTGTAAAAGTCAGGGTTTTTATGGGTTAAGAATAGGAATTTGATGGGATCACATGACCTATTGAGGTGAAATTTCCCCAAACTGGTGCATTGTGGGATGGATTCTGGTTCACCACCAAAAAGACATAGATGCAAGTGCAACTGAAAGCAAGACTGAATGAAGGTGAGATGAGTGCATGCCTGTGTCATATATAAAACAGAAATACTTTCATGCACAGATAAACAAAAGCCAACTATTGTTGGCCTATTTGGTGATGAACAATAGCATCACACACATAAAGCTTGTTCTATAGTGAGGGAGTCCCCCAATCTACAATTTACTTTCACTGCATGCTCTATATACTGCTTCAAATGGCCTCATCATAACCCAATTCCCGGGCTTCCATTAAAACCTTTCCGACAAACAAAGGAAGAACAGATATAGACTGAAATATTGGAAAGAAAACCCACTCTCTCCCCAACCATGCCAACTCACAAAAACCTTTTACCAATTTGAACTAGACTATAGATTGACATTTGGGTTAAAGCATTACAGCCAGTTTGACAATGTTTTTCTTTGTGAATTATCCCCAGGGGCGGGGAGAAACTACTTGTATTCCAAGCACATATACACTTCTTCCAATACAATTTACAAATGAAGAGCGCCGCTCATTACTCTCATTACTGAATGGTGACGTCATATTTGTGATACAGCTTGGGGAGATCTTGGAAATTCTGTAACGTATGTTCATGACGTTCGAGAGACTTTTTAAACCTCAGGTGATTTTATGCGCAATGATAATGGGAAAATCCGGTACGGTCTCGGCTATTGAAAGCTGAAAACAGAATTAAATAAGACTTTCCGTTGTTGAGTGTTGGTGTTGTTTTTTATGTTAGTAACATTGCGCCATGAGTCAATCCCGAAAATTGAGGGTTGAAAAAAGTACTCCTAAATAATCGTAGATTATGCGCGATATAATGTGACTTGTGAGATGTACTATCTGTGTCGGTATTACTTAGATCATTCCTGAACCCACAGTGTCATCATTGCAAGGTGACATTTAATTTTAATAAGGTGACAATGCAAATATGCATGGCTATTTTCTGGCAGTGGAACCAAGTTTGAACTGGGAAATGCAATGGGAGTATTGATTGCTGTCATAATTATATGCGCGGAAGCGTGTTTGTGGGCGCGTTCAAGCATGGTTTGCATGACACGTACAATGTACACACATATTTGCTGCATTCGGTTGTGTGTATACTTAGGTCAGTCACCCGAATGTACTACACATGCGCGAATTGCCATCGGTGACTAGCGTCGGTGACTTGTCACTAGAATCTTCTATACAGGCTTCAATAGAGAGGTTTGTTTGTGCCAAGGTGGACATCATGCTCATGTATTCAAAACAAGTAATTGGGTCATTTTTCCATCAAGTGATGTATGCGCATACACTGGTTAAGGTATTAAATCATTGGAAATACAAAATTAGGAATTAAGTTTAGCATTACTGTAGTGCTAGAGTCAGTGTTTAGGAACTGTGTGTTATGCTTTAGAGTTTCCTAACCCTTTTTAACCCCAAATCAAAACCCCGTAATTTCTAAATCATTGGCTTGTGGCAACCCCCCCCCACACATACACTTTTTGTCTCATTAGCCAACATTGAGTCCATCAACCGTCTAATTAATTGTGTTGCTTACATGACATCGGTAAATTAAGATACTGTTCCCTCTTTGGAAGAGGAGCACCTTTCTTTGTCAAGATCACTTAAATTATTCATATGTGACCCTCATTCTTTTTTCAAAGTTAGCTTTGCGACCTCATTTTCAAGAACCTGCATACCCATTCTTAAAAGCCCTGCGAACCCAAAAGGGATCACGACCCCCCCCCCCCAGCAGGTTGGGAAACAATGATTTATGCTTATAGTTAAGGCTAGAGTTCATGTATAGGTTTAGGTTTAACATTAGCACAATATCAACTGTGCATAGTTACAAAATGTCATTCTTGAAATGTTTTAATGTCTGTTTTCACACAGAAAGGTAATAATTTGTTGATAAGATACTTAGTAATCTTAATTAAGAACAACATTTATACTGGACATAATTATCACATTTGAAAATAAATCTTTGTGCGAGTGCAAGAAGTTTGTATGTGCAATGGCTGCCGTGTGATACATCTGTGTTCTGACATGTATTAGGACAACTCAAAACTCCTCAAGCCTGAGTCAGTGGCTCTTGAAATGTTTTTTCAGGCAACACAGTTGCCTGAAGAACCATTTCACGAGTCTAAGCCACTGACTAGACTTGGCATAATTGTATGTTTGATGGGAATTTCTGACAAATGGCAGCTATTGCACTTACGACCTTCTTGCACACAGATCACAAAAATGGAATGGATTTAGCTTTAAGGATATTAATATAGTGAATCCAACTGAAGTAATACTTTAGAATCATGTATTGCTTGAGGCATACTCTTACATACGACAAGAAAAATATGGGTTGTTTGGACTCAGCAGGGAAAATTGCCAATTTTGAATGATTTACATCCTTCAGGACAGAGGAGATGATTCACATGCGTTTATTTGTTTTTCCATGTCAAAATGGACAATCGGTTGAGTAGAATTCTGGTTGTAAAGAACTTCAACTTTACTGAGTGATGATGTTATATACCCAACTTAACAATATGGCATATGCAATTAATAAAAAGGGTTGAATAAAATACAGCCACAGCTGTTTGAATGTCTCATTTATTATGACAAAACCAAAATAAAACAAAAAATGTCAATGGCGACACACTTTTGACAACTAATTTGGATTATTTATACCACTGACTTCATCCTGTGTAAATTTTACGAAATTTAATTGCTGGCAAATATGATTTTTCTTAGAAATATAGTTTAACAAGTGTCTCTATGGGAAATTGACATATAGAGGGTGCTATAACATACAAATTCTGACCTTTGTAGGCCTATATGGCAAGATTCCCACAATGGATTTTTCTGATTTTTGCAGAGGTAATAGCTCTTGTATGTCTCTACTTATTATTGTGTCAAGAAAATTGATCAACATATGTGGGAACAATGGGAAATTATGTTTAGGGTTAACAATGTTGGGAGGGCGAGTTGGTGTAGCGGTCGAGTCGCGCACCTTTCACCAATGCAGCCCGGGTTCGATTCCCGGTCGAGCCAGTGTCGTATGTGGATTTGGTTGCCGATCCATACTCGTCCTCGCAGGTTTTCTCCGAGCACTTCGGTTTCCTCCTGCATCTAAAATCGGACTTCTTCCCATAAATCTTTCCCCGCTGTTCTGGAGGCGTCCCTTGAATTTAATGCATATAGCAATATTGGGTTCTGCCTGGCTAATGCCGAATGTTATAAATAAATGTTGACCACAGACAGATATACATACATACATACAAACACACACACTACCAAAGTAATTCATATGTGCCCACTGCTTTGCAGACGAAACAAAAAATAGCAAATATCTGATCTTTGTATTAAAGCAATAATAGCACATTTTTTGAAGAGTGCCCCCAATTTTCAAAAATTGATATTTTGCAGAGTTATGTTGGTAATTGTCTAGGAAACTATACCTGCAAACGAGAATGCTAAAAAATGCGTATTCATCATAAAATAAGTGATTTTGTAATTAAAATTGCGATCCCAGATTGGACTTAATGGCCGAGCTGGAAATGCTACGTTTATGTCTGTCCATGATGAAATAGTGCCACCTCAAGAAAATAACCTCTAACTTGACTTGCCTGAACCAATGAAATAACTAATGGATGAGTGTAGATATGTACATGGCGCTATTTCCCGGCTATTTCATATTGGAAGGCAGTTTCCAGCAGCCGTTGAATTATTATCGGGATCCCGATATTAATTATTCTAATTACAAAATTCCTTCGTTTGTGACACATAGACATTTTCAAGCTTAAAGTCCACACACCATGAAATTATGATTACATCTCAAAAGAAAGCTGGTGACCTTAGGAAATGAACAGAATACAGCTTCAATTTTTATCTGTCTTTATCAAGCAGTGAGGGATTAAAAACTGCCAAGATTTTATGTATTTTCCCGTATTTTCTATTCCCCAAAAAGCGCCCAAATACCTTATTATAAATGCATGACGATGATGACGTCATTTCGGGGACACAGATTACGTGATCACAGTGCAAATATGTAAACACTGTACATCTCGAGTCATGACGTTACTAACAATATACCGCCATGCTGTATGTAATTAACACTTACTGTGCTCAAGTGATCGAGATCTCGATCAAAACATGTGGCAGGTATTATAAAATGCTGCCTTTGTGTACATTGGAGGTGTTAACATTGTTATTTGCAATGTAAGAAGAGAATGAAGATGAGAAAGTTGTTGGTACTTGGTGCTATGTATATGGGGATTAATATTGTGAAAACACCTCTAGACTTACAAGGGAGATGTGTGACCCGTGGCCGGTCAGTGGACTGAGTGGTGGTGAGTGTGTATTCATGGCGTGGCAACCATGCAACACCAACAGCCCTGAAAAGTTATTTCTGTGCCTTTCATGATTCTTTTGTACACTTAATATGTGCAAATGCATTTTTAATGTGTATGAATGTTTGTAGAAGTCTGCTTATCATATGAATTATAGTTTATTTGACCGGGTCATGAAATAGTCAGTTGCTGCACATTCGTATTTCACTCTGCCTGGCATGGCTTGCTTTGTATGGTATATAGCAAACTATCCATTCAATCACGATTCACCAACGTTTTTATAAAGTACACATTTTAGACCTAGCAAATTCATATATAAATCATCAAAACGGGGGAAAGGAAGAAACTAGATTCTGCAGAAAACTGCTACATGATATGTTGGAGGATGTATCATAGATTGAACGGCAAATTATACGTATAATTTGGTAAAACGGGCCGTAGAAGCGCTGATATGCGCTGATAACATGAACCACCCAGCATGCCCAGTGTGGGGATTTACCCTGATTAAATGGTCAGTGTTTGTGCTAATACTTTCATTTCAAGAATATTTCTGCACATCATTTCATGGCCAAGATTCTTGTTAATAAATGATTTGGTCTGAAAAGCTTGGAATTGTAATTTAACAACCCCTAAGGACTGAGAAAAAACACGAGTTATGCACGGTAAGACCGGGGTAAGAACACGCCGCAAGATACGTGAGCTACACACGAGTGTATATCTGTTGTGCAGAGGCAACGGGCGTGATTCATGACAGGCAGAGGGTACATGCGTAAGCTGCCGCGGAGAGCACATTGCGTTGTGTTTTTGAGGGGGGTTAGGTTAGAAAAATCCATTTCGCTTTGTTAATAAAGCTCTAAAAGTAAAAAATACCTTGCGTATGTATATACAACAATATCCTCTAAGTGCAAAAAAAGCCCGAGAGAAAATGAAGCATATTTAAATGTTCAAAATGAGACATAAAGGCTTAAAACTTACGTAAATCTGCTTATATTTGGTCAAATTTGATTCTGGGAAAATTTACAGGATGCCGTGACATGTCGGGTTTTTGACAAGTAAGCTCATTCCCCCCCTACACCAATCAGCTAGAAGCGATTCAAAGACAAAGCAATGCGTCATCAACGAAATCTGGTTCCATGCCTGAGAATTACGTGTAGCGGCCCGTTTACGGCACATTTTTAATTCACACTTGCTGTGATTAATTCACGATTGCTCGCTTAATACAAGTCATATAAAGTACTAATCTCACACAAATAACAATGAATATGTACTTATTAAGATTGAATACGATCAAATTAATTTGCCTCTCAATAAAAATTATGTTGGGATTTCTTTTTCAACAACTGTTCAAAATGCTTGGCACTTTCGCTGGTGTGTATGCATCACCCCACGGTATCCCCGGTACGTATCACCTTCGTCGTTGTCCTCGCCGGGGTATTTCCTCACCGGGAAATAACCCTGGCTAGCTCTTCGCTATCCCGGGTACTTCCTGACTATGAATATCCCAATTCTGATTCTCATCTGCATATTTTAGACTCGGGCTTGTACTTTCACTGATTTTGGTTGAAGATGAAAGATCTACGAAACTGATTTCCAAACCAGTTGTGCGCGCGCGTTTAGTACATGATCCCCGACATGATTTATTGACCTGATACATTAATGACGTCACAGGCATAGCGCCCAATTTGAAGAATTTCATTTTGTTTTATAGGGGGGTGTAGGAAAATAATCTTTTCAGTGTAATTGTGACTTACCTGTAGCAGTTTGGAAATAAAACTTATGTTTCTCATTTTATTTATATCAAAAGCTTTCTATTGAAAAATAATCATAATTTCATGGTGTGTGGACTTTAACCATTCACAGGTATAGTTTACTAGCCTGTTACCAATGCAACTGTGTAAGAATCTCAAAATTTTTGAAAAATTGAGGGCGCTCTTTAATAAAATGTGCTAATATTGCTTTAATCTTTGTCTGGACCACCTGAACCTCTCTGTGTCCACCTATGATCAAAATGAAATCATTTCAATCAATGTTGGTAATGTCTTTCAAAGAACATCAAAAACAACAACTACCCATGATATACTGTAATGTCTGTAATAAAGGCCCTGGGGTGTGAAATGTTTAAAAAATACATCGCGGTCTGTGGACTGCGAGTGTCGTCGCGGTTTGTGAATGGGGTCAGAGGTCACAAGAGGTCACAAAGGTCACATGAGGTCACCAACATGTCACCCCATCCCACCCACTCCTTTCCACCAAGTTACATCATCATAGCCCTTATGGAACTCATACAGCATGCATTATATTAAGGGTTTACATTTTGACCGGCCAAAGGTCACCTGAGGTCACCAAGGTCACATGAGGTCACCAACATGTCACCCCACCCCTCCTTTCCACCAAGTTACATCACTGTAGCCCTTACGGAACTCATACGGCATGCAATATATTAAGGGTTAACATTTTTACCACAGACACACACACACAGACACACACACAGATACACAGACATACGCCAGAGTAATCCCTATGTGCCTTCTGCAATTCTTGCAGACGACACAAAAAAGGGGGGGTGGTTATTATAGGTCATTTGTTCAGTTATATTTCAATAGACCATTTGCACGATCCTCATAATGCATCTTGTATTGTGCCCATTTCCATCCGGGAACTTGTACCAGCCTCAAGTCGGCTAAAAACATACGGTTAGGAGCATAAAGAGAATACCAGAAACTTACCCTATCTGTGACGTTGCACTATAGTTGTGTAATCGTCCGGCAGGTGACAAGTAGAGCACAGTTACGAATGAAAATATCACTTTTTGTCATGAATTCAACACCAGTGCCTTGATTGTTTTTTGTTCCTTTGATATTCTTCTACATTTTTGTAAGATTAACTTCACATGAAAAGGTTTGTATTGTAATTTTAGGCACTGTTCGGCGACGCGAACAAAAAAGACATTTTTTTGTAAACATGAACTCTGGTACAAGTTCCCGGATGGATATGGACACAATACGAGATGCATTTCGGGGATCGTGCAAATGGTCTATTGCAAACCATACCTAGCAACATCTGGGAATACCCAGTGCTCCCACATAAAAGGGATCAAAGTTTGAACACGCTCAACAACATCAACAATGACTACATCTACTGTATCTCTATGAAAATAGCAAAACCTGTCTGCTAAAATGGTCTACTATACATATTTTAAGATGGGAACAGATGAAATTTCTATAAAAACCTACACTTATCAAAAGTATCTATACTTTAAATTGACAACATAATGAGTGAGTTGTACACAAATTTGCCAGATTAAGGGCTGGCAAATCTACCACCAATTACGCAATTGCGAGTGGTAACCCTTTACCTAGGCCTGTGCTACGCAATTTCCTGGGCCTAGCACACCAAGGATTTTAGCAATAAAGATTGACCTATTGTTACATGCAGCCAGCACAATTTTGTGGGCAGACCAGCTGATAGCAGGTTACAGTTTCATTGAAAAACAGCCTAGAGGTGAGACATTTAGCGTTTTTCTATTGAGCATCCAGTATTTTACCGGTGAGATATTTCCCCGGTAAATAGTGTACAATAGTGGAGAGAGGGTAATTTCTACTGGAGCGAGCATTTGGGAAAATAGCCGACTTCAGTGACACAAGTGAAATTTGCCGGGTAGAGATCATTCACATTTCAATATTGCAATGCATTGTGGATTGACCCCCCATCCTGGATTGATAGCACATGAAGTTCTGTAATATGGCCATGTGTCTTTCCTTTACGTTGTTGATTCACGATATTTTGCCCAAAATCTGACGTCCAGTTAAGCGAGATGCTTAGTTACTTCAGCACCAAGCATTACGCTATAGAACACGGTGTATTTTGGGCACTTGCAGTTGTTTCGCTGCTCCATGCATCAACCTGTGTGTTGCAATTGTTGATCTAAATTGTAAGCCCCGCCATTGCTTCAGTGGCCTAGCCAATTTCTGGTTTCTCTACTGCATGCGCACTGATGCAGAGCGGGGTCTTTTTCTATTGACGTGATCCGGTATGTTCTCGGGTAAAAATCCTTCCAAAACAAGGATGGTTGCCAGAGGGAATTTCCCCGGTAAAAAGTAGCAAAAACCAGAGAAGGTCATTTTCTATTAACCAGTTTTAATCCTTTACCCGGTTCAATCCGGAAAATATTGCTCAATAGAAAAATTGTGTCTAGAAATCAAGGGCAGGTTCCAGCCAGAACTGCCTATGTCACCCTAGCTTTAGCAATGGTTCAGCTTCACTACGCTAAAACAATGAACCTGCTGAAGTGAATCTGGGTTACTTCTATATAGCCCAGGTTCCCAGGTATAGAGTTAAGTGCATGCATGGCATAATTTTTAGTATTTTTAGTAACATTTGCTAAAAAAATGAGGGGGCATTTATTAGAGGGGGAGCATTTATTACAGACAATATGGTAGTTACGCATGTATTGCTTCAGAATTCAGCTACCTTCCAAAAAGTCTGTAAGAACACAGGTACTTGTCATAATCCTAAATGGCAGATTTTGATTTTTATAACATCAATTCACTTTTGCCAGTTACATTATTATTTCATGCATACCGAAACCAGATATTTAAAGATTTCATTGTATTCGGGTCAACAAAATCACTAAGAGGGGCTTTAAAAGAGAAGATCATTTTTTCCAATCAACTTACTGAATATACTTTGGCACTTGGGTTTTTATTTTTTAACAAACAAAATTGATACAGGCACAGGTTTTATGGTTGAAACAAAGCCATACACAGGATCACTGAAAGAAATAGAGCGGTAAATGCAATGAATGATATCACTTGGCCTCAGTTGATGAGCATCGAGTAAGTAGATTCCAAAAGATAGGTGAAAGGTACTGTGACCAGATAACCTTTTTGTGCTTGTAGAAGACCTGAGTGATACTACCCACCACCTGGTTTATTTGGTTGTTTTTATTTTTTTTAGAATTTTTTGGCCTGGATTAACACATACATGTTCATATATCTATTTCTTTTTAAAAAGTGACAGGAGGAGATTTTTTTTGAGGATACAAATTTCTCTCAAATTGCACTGGATCGATGTAGACCACCTACCAAAAAGTTTCGAAGATGTATTTTGGACAACAAGCACGAAAGAAAAACCGCAAACCTTGTTTTGACTTAACCTAACTATCGTACTTGTCCCCATAAATACTGTGCTTTGAGTTTCTGTCGTGCAATGTGACAGAAATACTTACCTCACTCATCTTTGTTACTTACGACGGTTTATTCGGCTTATTCACTTCATTGTGTGATCTAATCCATGGAAATCCATTCCAAATATGCAAAAAACCCGGGTTCGAAAAAAATTGAGGGCGCTTCTCTTCTGGAAATCTCATGTCTCTTTAAAGCTTGGATAAGGCTGCCTAACCTATTCAAATTGCAAATGGTGTGCGCCCGCATGCGGAGTGCCCACTCTGTCATTGGCGTTTGGTCCAGACTCCCTAAGATAATGTTGTTGTGGGGGGGTTCGCCACTACTCCCACACAGCGATTCTTTTTTTGCCTTCTCCAGCCTTTATGCCGGACCCCCCATTTTTCTCCTGGGTGGAGAGAGGCAAAGCAGGTAAATGTCCTTTCCCAAGTCCACACACATTGCGACCGTGGGGTTCAAACCCCCAACCTTAATGCTTATTGGGCGATCCCTGTCCACTGCGCCACAAGTGCCCTCAAAACCCTATAACATGACCAAAACTCACCAAACTCACTGAGCTGATGCTAGAAATGCAAACAGTCCAAAAAAGATGCGATGACGTCCTCATACGAACACACACATATGGGCACAAATCATACCCTCGTGATTTGCCATCCCCTTTTCATGGGATTGGGGGAGTCCTGGTTCGAATCCTACCCAAGATATCCAATCTTTGTTACCTCCTATCCCTTTAACCCTCTTATTTTCCCTTTACCTTTCCTACTCCTGTAGAATGCTAGAAACAGACGTGTTACGGCAAGTGGTAATTTTGGGGAATATCTTATTCTTCCGGGCAAGGGAAAGTTTCCACCACTTGTTTCTATGAGAAAGATGTTTCTTCTTGCAAATATTCACTTGTTTTAAACTTGTTTAATTTTGCTGTTTAAAAGAGTTTTCAACAACATTGTTCAGTTTTGTTTTTTATAACCAGTTGTCTTAAACACGATTGTAATAAGTTAAAATGATTTTTAAATAATCAAACAATTAAATAAAGACAACGTTTAAAAAAAAATTAAACCAACTTATCTTTTAACAAGTTGTTTATATTTCTTTAACCAAGTTGTTCATTTTTACACAAGACGGAGTGATGCACTGGGTGACCAGCGGTTGTTTACATGTTAAACAACTTGATTCATTTTGTTCTAATAGTGTAGATGGGTATCCATTGCCCTCAAAAAATTAATTCGGTAGAAACATGCAAATTAAATTAGGTAATATGTTCAGAAAATAGTAAGCAACTCAAAATGAATACTTTTTTTCATGCTGCAAGGTTACATGTGGACTTCCTTCCCTTAGTTTCAAGAAGACAAATTGAAATCTGTGTCATACATGGTAATTGAATGAGACCGTGGAATCACGAACATCACCTTTTAAACCTGACCCTATAAAGTACAAATCGAGCGTAAATGCAATTGGATGAAAAGAGAGGTCCAAGAGATAGACAAAAGCTAGAGACTGGATTTAACCATTCCCACAGTGCCATGTGGTAATGATGGAAGCAAAAATTATCCATCTAACCAGAACACAACAACTATATGAAATTGCTTGTCACGTTGTTTTTTTCCTGTAGAGAATAACAATATTTTTTTTTAATTTGGGAGGGGAGAGGGTTTGATACCCTCAATGACCAGAGCCCTCATTGTCTAATAAAACATTGACCCCCCCCCCCATGAGGTGGAGAGGTATGACGGCAAATTGGTTCAAATTGCTGCGACTATTTTAACCCGTCCTTTGCCAGGTGCTCCCATTGTCTGCTTGGCGGTACTTGAAAATACAACGTTCACCAAACGCCTGCGTCTGCCATGGTGGTTCGGGAATAACAACAACTGCAGATAGGTCCCAAGGTCCCAAAGGTCACAACAAGTGTGAACCTAACAAGGACCATTGTACCAAGTGCAATGATAATTGATCAAACCCATGTCATGGACGTCAACAATTTGATAAATCTGACCTTTTGGGGGCCATGACCTCTAGATACCTTTGACCAAATTCTCGAGAGGGGTTACTTGTGGGGGGCCTACCCAGGACCATTATATGCAGTGCCATCCCATTGGGAACAGTCCGTTAATGTTACAGTTACCTTTTGATATATGGGGATGAATTTATTAAAGGACTTAAACTATTACTGTGCGAATACTTTTTTCACTCTGATGGAATTGTACTTTCAAATTCCTATTCCAAATTCCTCATTTGTAAAATCTGCTGAATTCTGCACCATGATTTGGTCATAATGGATTCGCAAAGGAATGTTTAAGTGGTTTCTTGAGAAACAAAACAAGTTTCCAAATTGTTTAATACCACTAAAATTACTCTGACCCTAGCTATGAAAGTTTTTCAGGATTGGGGTCCACTCCAAGGGTGATTGCGGCTGAAGCCCTGCGAGGGTTGAGCGCCGAGGGGGGAGGGTGCGGGAAGGGGAAAGCTTTGGAATTTGATGTTTTGGTTATAAAGTGTTAAGGATTATGGGAAGGGGGCTCAAGGATATTTGGGCCCGGCCCAAAATTATAGTTGGTCCATTCCCTCCCCCCCCCCACATACCACTTTCCAAAGCCTATGTGAACATACGAATAATAATAGCATCAGACAACTACTTGGGATGAATGGCATGTGTTTTTGGTGTAGACTTTGAAAGTTTCCGAGTCCCAGGCAAAGGATGTCATCAGGCAATTGCAGCTAATTGAGTCAACAATAATTTAAGTACAAGTACACTGCACTGCACTATTGGATCTATTCCAATCCTCCCCTGGGTGAAACTAATGTAGCCAATTAACCTTAGACAGCTTAATGGACAACGCTAGGAAGATCATTGATTTGGTTTGCGTCAAAGCTAATAGTTTGTTCAGGGCCAATCTGGAAGTGACTTTTGACCTTAAGGTATATGATCAACAATGATTTGCACGGACTAATGTATATTACCCCAATCAGAGAAGCCTTGAGTGCTTGCCCGGCATCCGCAGTCCCGGGCCCTGTATCCAAGGTGCTAGCAGCTGTTGCCAGATTTTTTTTTTTTTGGGGGGGGGGGGGGGGGGGGGGGGGTTGAATTAATCCTGCTCACTATGCTAGCAGGCGCCTTGCCTAGAAGTTTTAGGGGGGTTGACATTAATCCTGTATCCACGATGTTAGCAGGCTGCTTGCCTAGATTTTTTTTTTTGGGGGGGGGGTTTACATTAATCCTGTTATCCACGATGTTAAGCAGGCTGCATTGCCAGATTTTTTAGGGGGGTTGAAATTACCTGTATCCAGAATGCTAGCAGGCTGCTTGCCTAGATTTTTAGGGGGGTTGCCATTAATCCTTAATCCACATGCCAGCAGGCTGCTTGCTAGATTTTGGGGGGGTTGACATTAATCCTGAATCCAGCTGCTAGCAGGAGCTGGCCTAGATTATTTTAGGAGTTGACATTATCCTGCATCTATGATCTAAGCAGCTGTCTTTCTCTAGATTTTTTTTTTGGGGGGGGGTTGAAATTAATTCATCCTGTAATCCACAATGTTAGCAGCTGTCGTGCCTAAGATTTTTTAGGGGGTTGACATTAATCCTGTAAATCCACGATGCAGCAGGCCTGCTTTGCTAGATTTTTGGGGGGTTTGAAATATCTGTAATCCATGATGCTAGCAGGGGAGGCCTGCTTGCCGCTATATTTTTTTAAGGGGGGGTTGACATTACTCCTGTCTCCATGATTGCTAGCAGGCTGCGTCCTAGATTTTTTTAGGGGGGTTGAAATGACTCCTGTAATCCACGATGTTAGCCAGGCTGCTTGCCCTAGCTTTTTTTTGGGGGGGGTACATTATCCGTATCCACGATGTTATCAGGCTGCGTGCCTAGATGTTTGGGGGGGTTGAAATTAATCCTTGTATCCACGATGCTAGCAGGCTTCCTTTCCTAGATTTTTTTAAGGGGGGGTTGACATTAATCCTGAATCACAATGCCAGCAGGCTGCTTGCTAGTTTAGGGGGGGTTGACCATTAATCCTGTATCCAGTTCTGCAGGATGCTTGCCTAATTTTTTCAGTGGAGTTGACTTAATCCTGCATCTTGATGACATAAGCAGCTGCTTGTCTAGATTTTTTTTTTGGGGGGGGGGGGTTGAAATTAAATTTCCTGTATCCACGATGTTAGCAGGCTGCTTGCATAGATTTTTTTAGGGGGTTGACATTAATCCTGAATCCACGTGCAGCAGTCTGCTTGCCTAGATTTTTAGGGGGGTTGAAATTAAATCTGTACCCATGATGCTAGCAGCGCTGCTTGCCATAGATTTTAGGGGGGGTTGACATTACCCTGTATCCATGATGCTAGCATAGCTCAGGCTGCGTGCCCTAGATTTTTAGGGTTGGGGGGTTTAACTTATCTTATCTACGATGTGTTCTGGCTGCTTGCATAATTTTTTAGCAAGGGTGGGGGTTGGAAATTACCTTTGACCAAGAAGTGGACCTTTGTGACAATGGGCCAAATTTTACAAATCCTCTGAATTGTAGGGGGGGTTGAATTTAAACCCGCTAGCTGGCTGCTTGGCTAGATTTACTGATTTAGTGGTGGTGGTGTGGGGGGGGTTAAATTACCTTTTATCAGATGGACCTTTTGTGACACTGGGCAAAGTTACAAAATGGACCTTATTAAAACTGTGACCTTTTGAAAAAAAAACTCACTGTTTTTCAAACAGCATTTTAACACTTTTAGACTTTGCATGTTTGGGGAGACATCCTGCGATAATAAAGCACAAACAAACCGTTTTGATTGGTCCCTCAGGCGGTTATCCATGTTGTGTCCTCTACTGAGGCAAAATCAGACAGATTGTAATCATATGGTAGTGCCCAGGAGGTTAAAGCAATTTGTCATCAAGTTCACTGCAAAAACAGTGTTTTAGGAACATGGTGCCAATTAGTGGTTTTTAGAGGATTTTAAACATGTCAAATCTCGAAACACTTGCTGTCAAATGCCTAAAACTTATGTACATCCTAACCATGTTTAGCTTTTCACAACATATTCGATATTAGATATAAGGTGTTTAGATATTAAACATATTCAAAATGTTTAGAAATGGGTGCAAAATAGTGTTTAGAAAAGTTTTTTTTTAATAATTTTCCTAACACTCTTTTTGCATGCATTGTATTTGTCAATTTCTTTTTCTGACTCTTTGAAAGTGACTTTTAGAGGCATGATCTTTGTTTAAGGACAATGGCATCTTGTGCATACGGCACCCTTAATTCTGCTCAAACAGAGGATTTGGCATGTTTGTATTGCTGTTACATGTGTTAACCCCCACCTGAAATGAAAGAGTCTAAAGCATTTTCTTTTTTGTATAAATCATTTTATTCCAATCGCAAAAGTGGTTTTGCAAAATTGAAGCACAAATTTGTTTGCATTTCCCTTCCTCATATAACATTGCCCAAAGGTTTTGAATCCTGATTTTAGATGGTATGTAAATTTAACTATTAAAAAAAAAATGCAGATCTTCTGATTGAAAATGAATAAAAGAGATAAATACCCACTGATTTCAAAATGAAACTATGGCAAACAGTTGCTTTATAATATATCTTGGTGTCAAACTGTTTTAGCACTCAATGCAAGTCCATCAGAGAAGATATCGGAAGCTTCCCACAATGCATTGCTTCCAATGACCATTTTTACGGTCGTCAATGGAATCGTTAGAGATGAAACATGCTTAAAAAAATGCAAAGTTTGTGTCAGGACTGTGTAATTTTACCATGTTTCATCGGTAACATTACATCATTTACATGTACAAAAACTCCATTGTATGCAATGATTGTGGGAAGCTCCTGATATCTTCTCTGTCCCCATCTAGCATTTTGAGCTATTTCAAAGAATTTAGTATTTTGGCTGCAAATGTACCTGTGGTTCCTTTCCGACCAAAACTGGGAAAAGCTTGTTTTATCATATTTTTTTCCAGTCCTCACAGACCATTGCTTTGTTTCATAACATTGATGTTTTTTAGAATCCATGGTGGCTTTAAGTTTGTTACTACTGCATAGCCTTAGGCCAAAAAAAAAAATGGTTGTCTCAAAGCTGACGCGCGCGTTTGAACTTTTCGTCCGAAAATTGAAAAAAGTTTCTATGACTGACAAAACACTTTTTTTAGTTTTTTTTTAAAAAAAAAGTCACTGCACTCCGACTTTTTGTTGAAAACTGAACTTGTTGAAAATGCACCGATTCACGCAATCTGCTAGTCCTCGCGGTGAACTGACTATTTTTACGTTGACGTGAGTGCAGAGACGATACGTACTGGGCACCAGCGTGGAAGTGAAAACACTCCACCACCACATAATGGCAATATACTTTCCGTAGTGTGCGCAAAGGCTCGAAACGGGTTGGAAACGGTCACTAACGTGTCTGTTTAGCGTCGCCATATCGCAAAACCACATCGGAAGACGACCCCCATACTTAAATTACATATTAAATTTTTATCGATGTGCAATCCATTGATATATAATTCCTTGCAAATCTTGCCGCTTCATTCAAATCGCGCATCTCAAGCACAGGTATTTTACGTGTATTTCAATGCGTCACTTTATTTACTGTTGCGGTCATAGGTCAAATTTGCACAACTCGCGTAATACGGTGCTTCGGAAAGTACGATGCTACAGTTATTCTTAGTTAAAGTTGAATCTGCAACAATAAACACAAATGGACCCTCCACAAAACTGATAAGAACAAAACTCTTAAAGATATTGCAATTGAATCTTGTTTGGGGGAAATCCATGAGTGGATCGGAGGCAGGAAATCGCTGATGTTGATACTGCCATGACGGCAGAATTCGATACCATGGTAGATGTACACGCACAGGTGAAGTGATCAGTGGGTGAATGCACATTGATATTTTATTGCCGAGCACAAAGAGTTAAAAATTAAAAAAAAAAAAGACCGCACACCGATACTTTTCAAGGCCACTTCAGCTTTGAGACAAACTATTTTTTTTTTTGGCCTTTAAGCATATTGAGTCGGTTAAATTAATGTGCTTTGTGATTATTAATATAATGCATACCAAATCTGATAAATCTTAACACTGCTGAGTTTCATATGGCATTTCTGATTGGTTAATCACATCAAATATTCATTCAATAACCAATTGAAATGCAGCTTCCAAAGCTCTATTCTTCATAACCCTTAGCAATTTAATATACCATGTTTGCTGATTGTCTTAAGAAGTACAATAAGTTGCACTCATGACCAATCGGCAGATCGTACTAAAGGGTTAAGAATTATTCATAGCTGAAGGCATGTTTTCACAAAAGATAAGAACACACATTTTTTTGGACTTGTAATATTGCGTATTATTGCCTTAACACTTTGAGCTTGCAAGGCTAGGATGACTATACTTGGGATAAAATTTTTCAAATGTTTAAAAAAAATTCAAAATTATACATTTTCAAGAATGTACATATTAAGTGTACGAAATAATCATGAATAACTTTAATTACAATTGAAATATTTTAAAATTTCAAAATCGGTTCATTCCGATTCCGATTTTTTTCTGTGTACATTTTTGCGTTATCATCGCCGTTTTCGGCAGCCAAAAGATGCCAGAAAGTAGCAGATTGATTAGGTAAGCCAGAACCGGCCGAAAATAGTAAGTAGGACAACAAACAAACTTCTTGTGTAATTAATAATAAAATTGATTGTGTCAGTTTCGATTCTTTTCACCGTTTGGACATCACTTTGGATCAATTTTAATTCAAGTGTGGACCTCTTTTTATTAATTTAACGGTATAGAAAAATCGGTAAAACATGTTAATTTTGCCGATACCGATTCGATACCGATAAGTTCATAATCGGCCCGATTTCAAGATTACGATCATATGTTTCTCTAAAGACTACATTGGAATAAGCATGACAAAGCATTCATGCGTACAAAACAAGCTAGTCTTAGTGAGTGGTTTTAAGATGGCTTCCCGAATGACAACAAGCCTATACGTAAAGGTTGCAAAAGAGATTTCACCATAAAGGGTCCTAAAATATGAAAATTCTGAATTTGCACTAATGTAAAGAAATATCCCCATCTGAAAAGTATTGCGCCGATATTTCAACAAATTTTTAAAAAGAAATGTTAAAAATCAATTTTTTATTTTCACCTACTTCTGCAGCTAAATGCAAGGTAGAGTTCTATTGAGTGTCTAATCTATATGAATCACTACACATGTGGATGTCTCGAAATTTCATTGGCACCTTTAAAACCAATGGATTATGTGCTATAACAGATCCAAAATTTACAGGGTGAATTATTTGAAATATTCTGTGGTAATTTTTTTAAATAAGAACACTTCACATTAATCTGAACACTACAGAACACCTTTTAATGAAATTGGCCTGAATTACTTTCTGTTCCAGGAAAAATTCAGTACTATTTTGAGCGAATTAAAAATAGAGTTGTATAATGCATTAATATTGAATCCTAATTCTATAAATAGACCTATGTTGGAGATACTAGTAAAAATGCTCAGTACACACTTAAAGGGCATGTCGTGATCCACACCTCGTCCCCCCCGCTTACCTAAAAACAGTTGAGATTTTTATATCATCCGAACCGCTAGCCTTGTAATCCATGTGTACCAAATCTTACGTGCAAATTCGGTCGCATCTTTAGAATCGCAATTTTCGTATTTTCTGTCCGTAAACGGACAGAAATTACGTACAGTGGCCTATGGGACCGTGTGGAACAATATGTGCCATAACACAAAACCACCGCAAATCGGGTCACACTCAAATTTGGTGAATAGGTTTTCTTTCTCAAGGATATCTATTGACTATGAATAAAACAGAAGGTGCTGGATCACGAAATGCACACTTTCAAATACCTCAATAAATATGACCTTACTTTCTAGTCAAATTTTTGACCACATCTTGGGTCAAGTTTGAAGATTCTGTCCATTTACAAGATCTCCCTCCCAGTCAATTTGCCTAGAATATCTTGGTAAGATCCATTTTTTTTTCTTGATATAACAGTGGTGAGGTATTTTTAAGAGTGTAAAGCCCAGCTTTAAGAATATGGTTAAAAATAGACGCAATGTGCACCATGGATTTTAGCATCTGTTATATGTGTAATTCATCATTTATGTTTTGGTTTTTTATCTGTTTCATGTATTTATCCATTTGTGTATACACTCTTAAAGAGCTTGTTAAAAAATGATTTTACAAGATTTCTAGTCAAATATTTGACAAGATTCTGGTCAAATTTAGGAGATGTTCCAGTTCATTTTGACTCGAATTTTTAAACTAAGATTATATTTTACTTGGCACCTGTCTAAGGTGACAAATGGAATTTTTAAGAGTGTATTTATGTTTAGTGTATTTTTTATTAATGTATTATGTATGTATTATGTATTTATTGTTCATTTATTCATTCTATGTAATAAGTATTCATTGGCTACCAATAAGTGAGCATGTTGTTTCTAAGTTAGCTTCTTACCTACAAGGGTATTTGTGGACAAATGCCGTCACATCTTTCACATTTGTCTGAATTCCCTCTATCTGTATATTCCTGGCAGGCCAGGCTTGTGGTCAGAGAGGATGACAACAGCTCAGTGGGTGACAGCGCTTTCAGCAATGTGGCCACTAGCCTATGGAACTATTTGCCAATCTCCATTCCCCACTCAAGGTCCATTCCCACCTTAAGAAAGCCACTAAAATGTCACCTATGTCCAAAGAGTTGAGCAAGTTCCACAAATTGGTATATTGAATCTCATTGCTCATGTGGAATGTTTATTTGATTGTGCTGTTTTAAATTATAGATGGTAAGAGTTATCTCAATGGTTTTCAGTCTGAAATCTATCATATTGATTCACAGCTGTTTGACCCCATGAAATTGTCTCTTATTTTAGAACAAATTTAAGCAGTGGTGATACAATTTTGACCAAACTGATATAAGTAGGGACAAGCAAGAAGAAAGAACTATATCTCTGCAAAAATCAGGGACAAGTCCATTGCAGGAATCTTGACATATAAGCAAACAAAGGTCATGATTTGTATGGTAAGCGCCCATCCTATATGCCAATTTCTCCATAGAATGACGTAAAAAATTAGATTATTAAGAAAAATCCCATTTGCCCGCAATGAATTTGTCTCATTACAAGGACTAAAAAATGAATACTTAAAAAAAAAAAACCAAATCAGTTGTCAAAACTGTGTGATGATGATAAGTTTTGGTTTTACTCTGGTTTGTCATAATAAATGAGACTTTCAAACAGTGTGTATAGGCAATTGGCCTAATAAATAATTCCGTTCTTTGTAAAGCCACTTTGACTTGAATGATGAAATTGCTTTTTTCAAATGCTTGTTTGTCTGAGGTCAGTGGTTTTTGGCGTTGTTTGTGCTTTTGTCTGTTTGTACAGACTGGGGGGAAGAGGCGGAAGGGGGAAATTGTTCCCCCTCTCGTGCAAAAAAAGCGCACAATATAGACAAAAATATGTTTGGCAATCTCTGGGAATTTGACCAATTTCAGCTTAAATTTGGACACAATTGAAGTAAAATTGCAATTTGCACATTACGTGGAATTCGTAAAGTTCAGACTTAATGGAGCAAATACTGACTGACAACTTATGAATTTACCCCTCTGGCGGGACCGACTTGGGAAATTTTGCCCGTCTGGATCGACTGCCTCGTACGCCACTGTATACAATGCAACTAGAGAATTGTGCCAAATGGCAACCGACCACATCCTGAGTAGCCGGAATTTGTCTCGTCTTGCGGCATGCATGTATGCCCCCAGGTGTGTGCCCCCTTCCTTGTAAACACACAATACATCATGTGCAATCACCAGACTCATCGGTCAGGTGGGCCAAGAAACGATAAAGGCAAGGAGCCAAAGAAGATGTTTACAGAAAGATTGTTGACAGACGCAGACAACACAACAGGTGAAATGTATAGCATCTACAGAATGTCACGGCCGAATTTGTGAGTACGTAAGATGAATGGAGAGAAAGATGCAGTCAACATTACTATCGCTACATCGCTATTATGAAGGGGAAATATGCTTCATGCATTTTTGTTGCACCAGAAAATTTGCATGGGGCGGGGGAAAACTTGTTCTACCATGTTTTGTTCAGGGGGGCGTCTTATTCTTCCGTTATTCACCCTGAGGTGGGGGAATAGGTTTGTCTCTTGGTCATTTGGGGAAAAATATGTGCTTTAGTGTGGAACCAATGTAAATTTGGGGGAAGACTTGGGATAAAATGTGGCAAGGAGGAGGGGGAAGAAATCCTGATTTCCTGGGAAAGAATTGGGTATAAAAGATGTGGCAAGGAGGGGGAAGAGGAAGAAAATCTGATTTTCTTTGGGAAGAATTGGGATTGATAAGATGTGGCAAGGAGGGGGAAGAAAGAAATTGATTTTCTGGGAAGAAGCATTGGGATAAAATGTGCAAGGAGGGGAAGTAAAGCTGATTTTCTGGGAGAAAGAATGGGATAAAAAGGTGGCAAGGAGGGGGAAGAATCTGATTTGCTGGGAAAGACAGAATGGGGGATAAAATGTGGCAAGAGGGGGAAGAAATTGATTCTCGGGAAAGAAGTTGGGATAAAATGTGGCAAGGGGGGGAAGAATCTGATTTCTGGGGAACAGGAATGGGGATAAAATTGTGGCAAGGAGGGGGAAGAAAATCTATTTTCTGGGAATTCTGGGAAAGAATTGGGATAAGATGTGGCAAGGAGGGGGAAGAAATCTGATTTTCTGGGAAAGACTGGGAATAAAATGTGCAAGCGAGGGGGGAGGGAAGAAATCTGATTTTCTGGGAAAGCATTGGATTAAAATGTGGCAGGAGGGGGAAGAAATCTGATTTTCGAGAAAGAACATTGGGATTAAAATGTGGCAAGGAGGGGGAAGAAATCTAATTGTTATGGGAAAGAATTGGGATAAGATGTGGCAAGGAGGGGGAGAATGCAAAGGAAAAGAATCTGATTGTCTGGAAAAATAGACCAGCCTTGGTTTGGTTAGTACTCTCAGACACAGAACCATCTCTATATTAATGACAACATCTACGCAACAGTTTCCCAGAGAGATTGGTGGGATTATGATGGGCCTCTAAGAGGTTGTTCTTGAAACCTTGCCACATAGTGATTAGAAATACACCGGACCATCTCTCCTTTGGGGAATTCGATCAAATGTCAACCTAAAATTGGACAAAATTAAAGTAAATTCGGCATTTTCGCGAGTACACGGCATTTGTGGAAATTGCAGACTATTTAGAGCAAATCACTGGGACGGCTTACAAATTTTTGCCCCGCTGGCGGGGATTGGAACCTTGGAAATTTGACCCCCTCTGGGCCCACCTCCTCGGTACGCCACTTGAAATGACCCCATTTATAAAACTTTAATGACCTTAGATTGACACGAGAACCTCAAAACAACCTTCAAATTTGTTGGACATGTGAAAGTGCTTGTCAAATCGCCGTTGGTCCCACTCCTCCGACTACACACGAGGAGGGAGGAGGTAGTATTAAGGTATTAGTATTAATGGAATTACCAACACTAGTATGTTATTTTTAGGGTCACAAAGTACTTTTTCAATTCATTTTACACATTATACAATATGGGAAGAAAAGAAAACCAGTTGTTTTAGAAGCAGGAGGGAAGGAGGAAAACCAGAGTACCCGGAATGAGCAAATCTGTGAGGCTGAGTTGGACTGGATAATCAAACGCACATGAACTCACTTCACATGATCACTATTAATCATATGACCTTCGGGAAGAACAGAAAGCCCAGTTTAGAAGCAGGAGGAACCAGAGTACCCGGAGAAAACCTGATGAGGCTGAGTATGGACTGGAAATCAAAGCACATGTGAATATACTTCCCATATACACTATTACATCATATGCACATAGGGAAGAAAGCCCAGGTTGTTTTAGAAGCAGGAGGAGGAAACAAGATGTCCGGCGAAAACCTGTGAGGCTGGAGTATGGTGGACTGGAAATCAAAAGCACATGAAATCACTCACATTATACACTATTAAATCATATGCACATTAGGGAAGAAGAAAAGCCCAGTTTTAGAAAAGCAGGAGGAAACCGAAGAACCAGGAGTAGAAATCATGTGAGGCGAGTATGGATGGAAATCAAACGCCATGAAATCACTTCACATTATACACTATTACATCATATGCAAATTAGGGACGAAAGCCCCAGTTTAGAAGCAGGAGGAGGAAACCGGAGCACCCGGAAAAACCTGTGAGGCTGAGTATGGGACCTGGAAATCAAACGCACATGAAAAATCACTTAAATTATACACTATTAATCCTATGCACGTTAGGGAAGAAAGTACAGTTTTAGAAGAAGGAGGAAACAAGGAGTACCCCGGAGAAAGAAAGAAAACCTGCAAGGCGAGTAGGACGGGAACCCAATCAATGAAATCAATTCACATTATACACTATTATCATATGAACGTTAGGGAAGAAAGCCCAGTTTTAGGAAGCAGGAGGAGGAGGAGATGGAGGAACCAGAGTACCCGGAGCAAGCCTGCAAGGCCGGAGTATGGACTGGAACCAAATACACATGAAATCACTTCACATTATTACACGATTACATTCCATATTCTTAGGGAAGAAAGCCCAGTTTAGAAGCGGAGGAGAGGAAAGGAGAAACAGAAGTACGGAGACAGAAAGAAAACTTGGGAGGCCAAGTATGGACTGGAAATCAAACGCACAGAAATCACTTCACATTATACCACGAGGACATCATATGCACTGTTTAGGAAGGAAGAACGCCCAGTTTTAGAAGAAAGGGGGAGAAACCAGAGTAAAAGGGAAGCCTGCAAGCCCGAAGGCCGAGTAGGGACTGAACCCAACTACACATGAAATCACTTCACAGTATACACTATTACTTCATATGCACATAGGGAGAGGAAAGCCCAGTGTTAGAAGCAGGAGGAAACAAGAGTACCCGCGAAAACGGTGAGGCTGAGTATGGAATGGAACCCAAAACACAGGAAATTCACTTCACTTATAACTATTACACAGATACATTCTTAGGGAAGAAAAAGAAAGCAGTTTAGAAAGCAGGGGAAACCAGAGTACCCGGAGAAGGAAAGGAGGAAAGCCTGTGGGCTGAGTATGACTGAATCAAACGCACATGAAATCACGTCACATTATACACTATTACATCAGATGCAAATTAGGAAGAAAGCCCAGTTTTTAGAAGCAGGAGGAGGAAACCGGAGAGTTACCCGGAGAAAACCTGCGGGGCCGATTATGGACTGGAAACCCAATACACATGAAATCCTTAACATTTACACTATTAATTTCCATATGCCCGTTAGGGAAGAGAACGCCCCTAGTTTTAGAAGCAGGAGGAGGAGGAAAACAGCATACCCGGAAGAACGCATGCAAGGCCGAGTATGGATGGAACCCAAATCACATTGAAATCATTAACATTAACATATTACAACCTATGCAAGTTAGGAAGAAAAAGCCCAGTTTTAGAAAAGCAGGAGGGGGAGGAAACCAGAGTACACGGGAGAAGCGCAAGGTCAGAGTATGGACGGGGAACCCAAATACACATGAATCACTTCACATTCTACACTATTACATCATATGAACATTAGGGAAGAAAGCCCAGTTTTGAAGCAGGAGGAAACGGAGTACCCGGAGAAAGCCTGCAAGGCCGAGTGAGCGCTGGACTGGAACCCAAATACACATGAATCATTCACTATACCATATTAATATATGCACGTTAGGGAGAAAGCCCAGTTTTAGAAGCAGGAGGACACAGCGTACCGGAGACAGCCTGCAAGGTCCGAGTGAGTATGGACTGAACCCAAATACACATGAAATCACTTCACAGTATACATATGACATTCATATGCACATTAGGACGAAAGCCAAGTTTTAGAGCAGGAGGAAAACCAGGAGTACCGGAGAAAGCCTGGCCAGGCCGGGTATCGGACTGGAACCCAAATACCACATGAAATCACTTCCAATTATCACTATTAATCATGATGCAGTTATGGAAGAAAAGCCCCAGTTGAGAAGCAGGAGGAAACCGGAGAGTACAGGAGAAAGCCTGCAAGGCCAAAGTATGGACTGGAACCAAAATGCCTGTGAAATTGAAGGCCGAGCGCGGGTTTAGACAAGGTTTTTAGGAAAAGTGTGGACCACAGTGATGCAAGTGCTGCGAACGACCCCCCACCCCCAATTTACACTGAAGTATCTAGTATGAATTTGATATCAGATTGCCATCCGGAAAATTTCAGGTTCCAAATCCATCTTTCCCAAGATGTTTTAGGTCCATATGCAACAAAAAGTTTGACAGCAGATTAAAGTTAGACCGGTTTTAAGTCGGACAAATAGTTTGCTCATATTGAGTATATCCACAGTTCTTCGTAAAGTAACTAGCAAAATTGAAAGATTAAATGCCAAATTTTCCAAAAATAAATACAAAATACTTGATCAGTGTAAAGGAAAATGTCTTCTCTGGTGGACTAAATTAAACTTTAGACGGGTCTAAAGTTAGACCAGGGTCTAACTCTTTTGTGCAATGGACCTTAGGTCCGTCTGCAACAAAACGTTATGAACCAGGTTACAGTTGAACCTGGTCTAAGTCAAAACTAGTTTTCCAAAATTGATAGTTATTCACCTTCTTCGTATAAAAAATAACTACCAAATAGAAAGATTGAAAATGCAAATTTCAAAATAAATACAAACCAATCTCATGTCTGTGAAAGGAAAATGTCTTTTCTGGTGGGACAAAATACACTTAGACCCAGGTCTAACCTTTAGACCTGGTCTAAACTTTTGTGGATAAGGACCCTTGTGTTTATCGTGTGCAATGCCTCCATACCTTTACATGTAAAGCATAATATAATTAACACCTGGAAGGTTAAAAAGTGTTAAATGTTATCCATTTAAATTTAAAGCTTGACTAGAAAGATTGTAAGATCCTATTTTACTCAGTACCTATAGTCAAAAGTGATGTGAGGCGGGGGCGGGGGGGGGGGGTGGGGGGGGTGGGGGGGGGAGGGAGGGAAAGGGAGGAGGAGGGAGGGACGGGAATTGAGGAAGTTCCCCTTTTGCTGGATTTGACCAAAAGGTCCAAAATTGAGAGAATTTTGACAAGAAAGTCCCTTTTTGATATTAAAATGTTTAAAAAGTCCAAAAATAGGACATTGTAGGGGGGTTAGGTACACTTTACCAAAAAAAAAGGTCCACTTGTTCAAAAAAAAAAGGTCCACTTTTTCGAAGGTTCCGCCGCCCCACCCAAAATAAACCTGCGGCAGGCCCTGTTTTTAAGAGTGCCATGGATGCATGGACATCATTGGAAAGCAGTGCCTGAACAACTGAGTTATCTATTACCCACCTAAAGAGATATGAATTAGAAATAAACAACAAGGCTTGCCTATTTTGTTCCGATACCACAATTCTATGAGCAAAGCAACGTTGGGTCAAAAATTATTCGGCAAGTCACCACGCCTCGACTCTGTGTGCGTTTTAAATTACAAAAAAAATCTTATAAAGGGGGGTTCACAACAACTAAAAAACACTTCCTCCTGATTTACGGAACCGTTTCGGTCATTGTCTGGTGAAATATGGAGCCCGGACAATATTTTTGTAGATACAGGATGTCGCAGCCACCACACAAGATTCACGGTATTTGCTAGAGATTGCGAGGGAGTCATTACTATGGCAGACAATACGTAAAGTGTGTGTGTCTAGCAAACAAGTCTTGAAATGGGGGCTGGAAAAGGTGATGATTTACTCCACTTGTCTCAACCTGGAACGTCTCTACTGTACTTTCTCAACATGGTAGAAAACATCAGGACAAGAAATCGGATCCTTTGGTTAAGCTTTTTTAGTATTTCACGTTATAGCTGCCATAATGAAGATTTGGGTTGGGGTTTAAGGTAGGGTTTAGGGGTAAGGTTAGGGTAGGGTATTCTAAACCCTAACCCAACATCTTACTGTAGCTACAAGGTGAAATAATAAACTCCCTAAAATTAAGGATTGCCAAGTATCTTAAGGTGAATTTTGTGATTCCAGCACCATTCTGTTTTATTTCATTGTGCACTAGATATCTTTGAGTAATAGCTTGTTCACAAAATTTTGTTTGGTTCCGACCTTGCGGTTTGTGTTACGGTGCAAATGATGTTTCCCCGACAGTTCCCATAGGCCACTTTGCTTGTAATTTCGGTCGGTTTACGGGACAGAAAATACAACTTGCGTATTTCTTACAGATGTGACCAAATTTGCTTTATTGTAATATAGCTGTACAACATGGAGATATAAAATCTACTTTTTTTAGCTTAAGTCGCCGGGTGTGGGGAAGACAGGTTGCAGATCACAAAAACACACTGATTCCTGATTCTAACCGTAGCAGCCATTCTAGGTAAAACTTGGAGCCCACCCCCCCCGAATGCAGATCTACAACAGGATGTTATCAAGCCACTCACACGATCCACAATGGTTAGCAATAGTAAAGCGTGGGTGTCTAGACAACACGATCTTAAGATGGTGGCTGTGTACCCGGTGATGATTTACTCCACTTGTCTCAACTGGTAGAAACCCATCAAGGACAAAGAAATTTAATTTGTGTAGGAGAACAGGGAGGGGGAACAGAAGGACTGTTCTGGTTTCTACTGCTTAGGAATGTAAATGAATTTTCTAGTATGCATATACCATGTCCTTACTGCTTAAAATAATGGGAACCTGAGGACTTTGTACTGCTCTGAAAACCACCAACTCTGGGTGTGCATGACTGTGATTTCTGCCAATCCTTTGCTTGCTACACATAACGCTAGTAACTTTGCACGTTTTGGCTTTTATCCACTTCGAATTTATACCATATTCGATGGTAAATGCTCTGCACAACCATTTTTAAAACAAATTCCATAAAACCCAAATTGTTTATGCTCTTGGTCAACCATTAGCCTCACATAAACTTAGGATAGATTAAGGAGAATCGAGCGCGCAAACCTCAATCATCACTTTGACTCAAATGAATGCATCATGGTTAATCGCTTAATTTTCTTGTCCAATTTACCATTTTGACTTACAGAAAGAACAGTAGTAACTAATTCACCTTGGTCCTTTTACTGCTGAAAACTATATCTATATGACTGATTAATAATATAAATGAACCTATGATTTTACTTTTCTCTCTACCTCCTACGCTTTGTGTCAAATGAACATAGAAAGAGTCAGCAGGGAGCCAATCTTGGTTCCGAGTCAGTCAAGTTGTAACCAATTTTGTTAATTAAATGAAAATTTTGTCACAATTTTACTTGTAAAAAGTGGTGACATGGCAAACTAAGTGTACATTTTGTTGTACTTTGGTGGTTCTAAGTGGGCTTGAAATTAACTCAAAATTCATACAAAATTCAATAACTTTTCATCTGATGTGTCAGAATGGTTTATTCTGTGAGGCAAAAAGAAGAAATTGCATCAAGTATCTCGAAGACATGACACGGTGGATATATTTTCATTAATATGTAATGAATACTGTCAATTAGAAAAACGTGATTCATACTAAAAGAATCATCACCTTTCAGATGATTTAGACATACTGAAGGCAAAAACACCCCAAACCAGTACTGATAGCAAATATTTTTTTTTTTGGGGGGGGGAGGGAATCTTTATTTCAACTCTGTAGCATCCAGCTTTGACCCACAGAAAGTATTTTTCCAGATTATATTTAGCAACATTTTACAAAAATATTTTTTGAAAATGCAGAAACTTCAGGCAAAGCACTTTGGCTTCCGATATGTTAAATAATTTCGAGATTGATCGTAATAGTATGCACAATACAACTAATTCCATTGTTCATAAAAGAACAGAATCAGAATTGTAACAATATGATGCAGGTCAGTGGCCCACCAGGGGAGGACAAGGGCAACCCCCCCCCCCAATTTTTGCCCCTCCCCCATTGTTCTTCTTTAGTAATCTTGATTGCTTGACATTTTTTTTTTTTAGCTGCTCCTCTTTGCTGCCCTTAAAAGTTCCAGGAGAGTTCTTTGTTGCTCCCCTGTTCATTTTAAAGGCAGTCCCTAATAAGAGAAATGAATTGGAAATTTCACTCATACTATGTGTGCCCCTGACAGACTGCCCACCAGCCCGTTGTACCTTAATCCTCCATCCCTGGATGAAACACGGCGAGTGATTAGCAGAATGCTCAATGAATGAAGCCTTGATCATCGTTGCGTGTCAAAACGGACCGTCAATTTGGGGCTACGCTATTTAAGTATGGGTTGACTTATTATTACTACCTTCTAAACCTTTCAACCAGGATAGCAAACACCGCACAAAAATTACGGATCTGTTAACTATGGTAATCAGAAATGAGGATGTATCATTTGACTAAAGGTTAATTTCGTGATTCCAGCACTTTGTTATTCATTTTTTCACTAGATATCCTTGAGAAAAGCTATTCACAGTTACTTTTTTAGGTGATCCCGACTTGTTTTTGTGGCTTGTATTATTGGTTTTGTATTTGCAAATGCGCTCGTTTCCCACGGTCCCCATTGGCCACTGTGCGATATTTTGGTCTGTGTACGGGACAGAAAATACATTGCGAATTTCTTAGCAGATACGATCAAATTTTGCATTTAGATGTTGGTACACATGTTAAATATGGAAACATTAGATGATAATAAAATCTCAGCTTTTTTTGAGTAAGTCAGAGACGAGGCTGTGGATCCAGAAATGCCCCTTAAAGTCTGCTTAAGATTCTTGAAATATATCATAGGATAACTGTGTGTAATAACAAATTTGTTTTCTCGGATTCGTATTCCAAAACAACGTTGTGATTTTCTATATTAAAGTAGCCCCTGGCCGATTGCTAAGCGTCATCCCCAGATTTTACGGGAAGTGATCAAAAGCTACTATTTTTACTTAGTGAATCTTAGGCTATGGAAGTTTTGGTTGGGGAATTCTGAGCGAAAATATTGCAACACTGTTGTCGACCCATATGATTTTACATACACCATACCGCATGAGCTTACAACGCCTAATTTTTTTAGCTCTTCACTCAGGATAGCTATGCCAGTTCAGTACATTTTGCTGAAGTCATATCATG
>JAMKCH010076787.1:0-28006 GCA_023653785.1 Ophioderma brevispina | reverse complement strand
ATGCATAAAGTATTCTGACGTAACGGAGCATGACGTAGGCATAATAGCGCCACGCCTACGACTATGATTGTGCGCAGAGAGCCACTCACGACTGGCGAACTTAAGCTACAAATTTCATGCAGATCAGTGTGTTATTTAGTTAGTTATTTATTATTTATTTATTTATTTACCCATGTTTTCTATTGCATTTTCACGCGATGTTTTTCGTTGAACCTGGGCCGTATTTCCGGTAAAATGGCGCGAGGTGTTTCGTTGCATTTGGGCCGTCTCCTGGGAAAATGGCGCGATGTGTTTCGTTTGGCATCTGAGGCCGTCTTCCGGGGAAAATGGCGCGATGTGTTTCGTTGCATCTGGGTCGTCATTGACGTTTACGCACTAATTCCTGTGCCGGGATAGGTAAAAAACGGCGAGATGCAATGAAACGGCCGAGATGCAAAATTTGGCTCTCGTTGCATCTGGGGCCGTAAAAATAAAAATAGATGCTTTTGCTTGGCATTGGGCAGTCGGCCGGCCCCAAACACGACCAGGTATCATGGTTTAGGTTAATATATAGCATAATTTTGTCATGACCTTTAACATTTGTCGGCATTCAAACAATTGACCCACCTCCCAAATTTCATGTCCATACACCAAGTTTACCTCATTTGAACCTCCTTTGACTTGATGACCTTTGATCAACCAACCAATACAAACTCAGTGGGTGGGTGCCCCTTGACGTCCGAAGACCAAGTTTCAGGACCGTGTGACTCTCGGTCTCCGAGACACCAACGTTTATCTCCTTTGACCTTGAATGACCCCCTAATGACCTTGTTGTGACCTTACAATTTCGAACATCAACAATCAACCCCACCCTCAAGTTTCTGTCCATACACCAATGTTTACCCCATTTGACCTCCTTTGACCTTGAATGACCCCTGAGACCTTTGATCCACAGACCAATACAAATTTGGTCTTCGGACGGTAAAGGGGCACCCACTTAACCACGTTTGAGGAACGTTCGACCCTCGGTCTCTGAAAAACCAATGTTTACCCATAGAAATTCTTGACCTCGAAAGACCCCGATGACCTTTGATCAAACCAATCGAAGTTGATCTAGCCCGGCCTAAGCTCATCTACCCACTTAGTTTTCGTGATTGTATGATCCTTGGCCCCATCTAGACAGATACATGGCCTATCTCTCCCTTGTCTCTCCCTTCTCTTCTTAGTGTAGATTGAAAACTTAAACGTGGTTGATTACAACTTAAAAAGGAAGCCGACTCAGATATTTCCTGAGGCTCAATTTCAAAAAATCGTGTTTTTTTTTGCATGTACCTCAGGGCTTGTCCATATACTAATCACTGTGCTGTGAATTGCTAACTCAATCGAATTCCTTCATATAGAAAATCACAACTTTGTGTTATAAAATTTTCCGGACCGATTTTTGTTATACATTATCTTATTATGGGACGATACTACCTAAATTTTTACTGCATCAAAACGAAAATCTGATTCAGCTCAAATTTCGGAATTGTGGCATTTAGGTACTATCTTCAGGTTTAGTTGAACTATTTTTCATTAGTACACAAAAAAATAATATTTCAAAATCTCTGAGGTCGACTTTTAAAAGTAACCTCATAATCCAATGTGTTTTAAATAATTTTTTGTTATATTGAAAACGGAGGATTATTATTAAGAAATATTAATTATGTGCATTTTTATTGACCTGACTGCCATCCTGTTTCTGTACATCAAATCCATAAAAACATAACAGGTGCAAAGTTATCGTGGCCTCCAGTCCGGGCCCCCAGTAGTGATTCCATAACTCATGTTTACTCGGGCCGTCGGCTAAATGGGCAAACCCCCGGGGGAATCCCGCTGATTTTGGCGCGGCGATACTCGTCGATAAAACACCCAAAAAAAAAATTCGTAAAATACACGTGATTGTACTCGATCTGTTGGCTCCGCTTCCGTACACACTGTGTGTGGGTAAAATGTTTGGGATGCCGCCATGAGCCAAAAGACTTCACATTCTTGGTTGTTTTCTAGGTCTGGACTTCAATGCTGTCGGATTGGGAGTCGTGTGTTGGATACATTCTATCAAGCAAAAAACTGGACATTGACGATAAGGATATTAATGAAAAGGAGCATTTGCATCTCGAAATAAACTGATAAACCTGGGCTGGGCGAGCATGTGGGAACGAAATGTTGACCCCGTGCGCCTGATCTCTACACACTCCAACAGTGCCGTTCACACCATGTGAATAAAAATAAGACGTAGATAGACGATTGGAATAAACATTTAATGCTCAAAGATACCGAGTTTCTTTATACCTATTAGAATATGAATAACTTTTACAAACGAATTTACTAGTATTACGATGTATAGGCCGAACTTGGGTAGAAAATATTTATACCGTTTTCGATCCCGACCTATTGCGCCCCTCACTTATATGCCCGAACCTTTGTCGACTTGCAATCATGTCTAAATTAACCGCCCCTCCATTTCGGAGAGTTCACTGCTCTGAACGCCCCCACTTTGTGTCCCGATTTTTGTAAATTTGTTACTAGTTCTTTTGGCGTATTTCTCAGGCTAATATTGAAATTTTTCAAGGTTATATTTAACCCCTGAAACATGGCAAATACATCCACACTGTAGCCAATGCTGCGATCAAGTATATTTTGAAGAAATCAAGACGGTCTACTTCTAGCTACTTCTCGCAATTGCTATGGTGCGAACGTCATCCGCCGCGTGTTTTTCCATTTACTGGGAATTTATCCAACATTATAGGCATAATGGTTCGGTGTTAAACGGAAAGGAGAGATCGATCAAATTAGGAGCCCGGCAAGGTTAGCTTGATACACTCTCGAGAAATAGGAGTTTTGTCGATTTCTGGGGACAAAAATTTTTCACCCAATTTAATATTGTTACATGTGGCCCCGTGGCCTCAAAAATATTTGGGACACTTTTTGTGCATCAAAACCCAAGTGTGGCCACCATTCGAAAATGCAATCTGTCCTGTTACATCTCTCTTGCTATATCCGCGCGATGTACAAGCGAAATCTGTCATCATTCACACGAACTGGTACACGTAATTATCTTTGGCCAATCACATTCGACATTCCTTATGACGTGTTATTATTATCATACGTATCCTCCATGATGCAACATGCGACGTGACTTTCCTACAAACAATTTGCAAAATAACGTTCTCCTTCACTCATATCATTCATGATCCAACTTCCATAATGTTGTCATTGAGATTTCCATCCAATTTTGAAGGAATGTACATCGCGAATTTTGTATGTTTTTGAACGTACTACACTGACCTTCATCTCATTCAACTTGTATTGGCTTGGCCTATGGTCCCTAGCGACCCTGACAAGAAACAAGACAAGGTCAGGTGCATGAATATTTGCACCTGACCCTCGGCATCCTGCAAATTATGGTTATACCTTTCTGTAGGAGCGGAAACCATATACTGATGAAATTTTTCAACATTTTGGTTTATCTCACCCCTAATAAAACCTTATTAACGATTGCTGGGCAAAGAATTACTCATTTACAAATGTTGAATACAAATAGAAACGCTTGGGGCGCGTTCATAGGCCTAGGTATTATTTGATAGTCACACTAAACAAAATCGCCAGCCTTTTCCAGAACATGTGGACAGGGCATGTGGAGATGGAATCACGTGTTTATCAGAGTTGGGGATTTCCCATTGCACTCTAATTTGGTCCAACCATTTTATGAAAGGTTGGTCCTTTGGTAACTAAAAATAGTTCCCTGTTATTGTTTTATTTTAATTAGGTTGTTTTTATTGTCCAATCTCTTTTATCATTTTTAATTCTAATATATAAAGTTCGCCGACAATTACAGCTCGTACATTAGATTATCATTTATTGTTTCGTTGCACCTGGGGCCTCTTTCCGTAATTGCGCGATGGTTTTCGTTGCATTTGGGCCGTCTTCCGGGAAAAATGGCGCGATGTGTTTCGTTGCATCTGGGCCCGTCTTCCGGAAATGCGCGATGGTGTTTCGGTTGGCAATCTTGGCCCGTTATTGACTTACGTCTACTAATGTCCCTGTGCCGGGAAAAACGCCGTAGATGCAATGAAACTCAGCTTTTGGCTCTTCGTTGCACATCTGGGCCGTAACAAGAAAAATAGATTGCTTTTGCTTGCATTTGGGCCTTGGGCCGTCGCCGGCAAAACGACCCCGGTCCTTGGTTAGTTAATATATAATATTTTTTGTCATGAACCTTAAAACATTTTCGGCATCAAAAATTGACCCACTCCCAAATTGCATGTCCCTACACCAATGTTTCCCTCATTTGACCCTCATTTGACACTTGGATGACCTTTGATTCCACAAACAATACAACTCATGGGTGGTGTCCCTGGAACCTGCGAATAACGCAAGTTTCAAGAACGTGTGACTCTCGGTCTCCAGACACCAACGTTATCCCCTTGTTCCCCCCCCCTCCCCCTGTCCTTACCCCTCCTTTACCTTGGAATACCCCTAAGGACCTGTTGTGGACCTGTCAAATTTGCGACATCAACAATCAACCCCCACCCTCCAAGTTCATGTCCATACACAATTTTACCACCCCCCATTTGACCTCCTTGGCCTTGCATGATCCCTGATGACCTTTGATCCACAGACCACTACAAATTTGCTTCGGACGGTCAAGGGCACCCCTTACCAGTTTATGGAACTTGCGACCCGCGTCCTCCTTGAAAAACCCCATGTTTACACCCATTGACATTCTTTTGACCGTGAATATTCCCCGATGACCTTTTGATCCACTACCAATCGAAGTTGGATCTAGCCCGGCCTAAGCTAACATCTACCCCCTTAGTTTCGTGATTGTATGATCCTTGGCCCCATCCAACAGATACACATGGCCTATCTCCCTTCTCTTCTAGTGGTAGATTAAAACTTAACGTGGTTGATTAAAACTTAAGGCCGACTCAGAGATTTCCTGAGGCTCAATTTCAAAAAATCGTGTTTTTTGCCTTACACATATTGCTTGTCCATAACTAATCACTCGTGCTGTGAAATTGCTAAGAAGCTTAAATCGAAGTCCTTCATATAGACAAATCCCAACTTTGTTATAAAATTCCGGAGCCGTAATTTTTGTTATACCAGTATCCTTATGGGCGATAAATCCTACACATAAATGTTTAGCTGCATTGCATCAAAACGAAAATCTGATTCATCTCACTTTCGTAATTGTGCATTTTAGTTTACTATCTTCAGTTCTAGTTGACTATTTTCATATTCACCCAAAAAAATAATATTTCCAAATCGCTGAGTCAGACTTAAAAGTAACCTCATGAATCATATGTGTTTTAATAATTTTTGTTTATCTGAAACGGAGGATTATTATAGAAATATTAATTATGAATGCTTTTTGACTCTGACTGCCATCCTGGTTATGACATCAATCCATAAACATAACAGGTGCAAAGTAATCGTGTTCCCTCCCCAGTCCCGGGCCCCAGTAGTGATTCCCTAACTCATGTTTACTTGGGTCGTCGGCTAAATGGGCAATCCCCGGGGGAATCCCAGCTGTTTTGGCGCGATAACTCGTCGATAACACATCGTAAAATACACGTGATTGTACTCGATCTGTTGTCCTCCGCTCCTTACCCACTGTTGTGTGTAAAAGATGTTTTGGGATCCCAGGAACCAAAGACATTCACATTCCTTGTGTTGTTTTCTAGTCGGACATTCAGATCGTCTATTGGGAGGGCTGGGTTTTGGGATACATTTCTAATCAAGCAAAAAGCTGAACATTGACGATAAGGATCTTACTGAAAACTGGAGCATTTGCAAGCTCGAAATAAACATGAGAAACCGGTCTGGGCGAGCAATGTGGGAACGAAAATGGTGACCCGTGCGCACTGATCTATACACACTCCACTGCCCGGGGCCCACCGTCAACACCATGGAATACACAATAGACGTAGATTGAACGATTGGAATAAACATTAATGCTCAAATATACCGATTTTCTTCTATACCTATTAACGATGATAAATTTACACAATTTACTATATGACACGATTATTATCCGACTTGGGTATCAAAATATTTATTAAACCGTTTTTCGACCTATTAGCGCCCCTCACTTATATTCTCCCCGAAACCTGTCGACTTGCAAATCATTCTAAATTACGCCCCTCCATTTCGGAGAATGTTCACGCTCTGAACGCCCCCACTTTGTGTCCCCGATTTTGTAAATTTGTACTATTCTTTCGGCTTATTTCTCTTTTCTCAGGCTAATATTTTAATTTTTTCAAGGTTATATTTAACACCTGGAAACATTGCAAATACAACCACACTGTAGCCAATGCGGCGATATATATTTGAAGAATCAAGACGGGCTTACTTCTTTCTAGCTAGCTTCTACTACTCTCGCCTGCTAGGTGCGGACAACGGCATCCGACAGCGTGTTTGTTCATTTACTGGGAATTTATCCACAGTAAATGCCTAAGGGTTCGGTTTTAACGGAAAGGAGAGATCGTCAAAATTAGGAGACACGGCAATAGGTAGCGGAGACACTCGAGAAATAGAGTTTAATTTCTGGGGATCAATAAATCAGTAATATTGGTACATGTGCCACGTGGCGCTCAAAATATTTTGGACACTGTTTGTTTTGGCATCAAGCACCAAGTTGGCAACCATTCTAAAAATGCAATCTTCCCTGTTACAATCTTCGCTGCTCTAATCCTCTGGCGAATGTACACGAAAGCCCTGTCATTCATGCACCCGAACTGGTACACGAAATTAATCTTAATCTTTGGCCAATCACAATTCGACATTCATTAGTAGTGGTTATTAGTATCATACGTAGTACTACCATGATTAAACATGCGACCGTGACTTTTTCCTAAACAATGCATAAAGTTACCTTCACTCACTCATCATAAATCCAACTTACAATAATGTTGTACCTTGAGATTTCAATTACAATTTTGAAGATGTGACACGCTAATTTATGATTTTTTTGTGAAACGTACGACACTGACGCTTCCTCTCCGCTCCCACTTGTATTTGGCTTGCCTCTTGTCCTAGCGACCCTGACAATAACAAGACAAGTTCAGTTGCTCGATGATTCTTGCCACCTGACCCTCGCATGCCATGCAAATTTATGGTTATACCATTTTTTAGGATGCGGGTAACAAGATACTGATGAATTTTCACAACATTTTGGTTTATCCCAACAAACCCTAAAAACCTATTATTACGATAGCTTTGGGTCAAATAATTACTCATTTACAATGTTATAACAAATAGAAACTCCTGGGCGCTTGATATAGGCTAGAGATTATTGATAGTCACCTAAACAAAATCCCAGCCTTTTCCAGAAGCATGTGGACCGCATGTGGAGATGGAAACACGTGGTTTTATCATAGTTGGGGTGTGATTTCCCATGCACATCTATTTGGTTCCTACCATTTTAAAAAGTGGGTCCTTTGTACTAAAATTAGTTCCCGTTATTGTTTTATTTTAATAGGTTGTTTTACTTGTCTCAAAGTTCTCTTTTATCATATTTTTAATCTATTATAAAATAAAAGTTCGCCGACATTACAGCTCTACATTAGATTATCATTTAGCGGACATTTTCCCTGCACTCAATTGCTCTGCGTTATCTATTGCTAGACGTTGACTGATCACCCATTTTTCATTTCGCTGCGGCTCGGGTTTAATCTCTATTCTCCCTTGGGCGTGGCGACAACTACCGGTAATCATGAGTGTGCTCACGTGGGAGGCCTCCGCTACAAGCGACAACTGTATTATTTACTACTGGTACTATTCTGCTAACTTTTTCATTAATAAATACATTATTTTAAAGTAAAAAGCTGTGAAGAAGCTATAGAAACGTATCATCTCATGTGCTTTTTGTGTTTTTATTGTCTGATCCTTAATAAATTGAAATGAAATGGTAGAGTTATGTGTATCTGGGCGTTTTTTTTAAGCGTCTAATGGGGATTTTGCGGTCAAAAGTAACTTTCACCCCGCAACATGTTGATGATAACAGCGTGCAAATACTAAGCGGGAGAGACCAAGTACTATACAAAGTCAATAACAATGCAGTGTTTTTGTGTCACCTTTTTTATACAGATCATTTCATTGTTTTCCAAACTCATTCCCTTTCGTGTCACTTATACATTTACTTTTCTGGCATTGAATTGAGAAATACAGTCGGTGGAATTACAATTGAAACAGATATTCCTCGTCCGAGAAAAATCAATTCTATGTAAAGTCGATCTGCTTTGTCACTATCTATATACAAAGAATGATGTAACAAAACTGAAATGCCAGTCTTTATGTCGTTCCATTAACGGCTCGATTTGCTTGGGGATTCCAAAGGCGGTAATTTGTGAACTGCTAACATGCATTTACTATGGCAGGATCCTGGTCCCAGTGACAGTAAAAAATCATCCCTCTTAAACCTTTTGTTCAAAAGATCTTAGTATATCATGAATAAATTAAAAAAAATATGAGTTTCCCTCAATCATCGTCTGTTGATTACCTTGATTAACTCAAAACTCCAGAACTTCCCCTGCAAAAGTAATCTCTACAAACATAATACCCTTGAACATTACGCGCCATGGCTACAGAGGTATGCGCTCTGTAGCCAGGCGCACCGATACGCTCTAATATCAAAACCAGCCCTATTTAATATTATAACACCCAAACCATTGCCAATCTCCTGGCAATAATCGTTCGGGTATTATGGTTTCTCTGATGTGCTGAGCGCCTTTCATTGCCGCCGCACAGCGCCTTGATCACTTTACGTGGATGTCGCGCGTTAAAAATACAAATTATTATTATTATTGTTACGTTTTATGAGTAAGACGCCATTTTAATAAACAACTGGACTTTAAAATGAGAGCAATACAAAATCTTAAATTTGCAGACCATCCAGGTCTACTATAAACTACTTTTTTTGTATGATCTCTTGCATAACAGACAATATTTGACGACCAAACATCATTTAAAAAAGAGTTGATCATTTTTCTTAAAAAATGGTACTTTGCGGCCATTTTGTTGTCCCCGTCTGAAAATATCTGGGGAAAGATGGAAGAAAAGAAGAAAGTAAATGGAGAGGGGGGAAGGGTGCGCTCCGGTCCAAACGCTCAATGCTGATAGCCTGTCAGCATTGAATTCTTCAACTAGATGTCTAAATCATTAAATCTGTGAAAAAAAACTATAGTAAACATTCTAAGTTAGAGCAAAAATAGGAAATGCGTCCGGACTATAATTAAACGTCATTCACTTCCGAGTATTTGTCCGTATACATTCAATTTTAGAAAACGACCTGTATGGAAGGCGTAGTTTTCTGACAATTTGGGAACAAATGCATGTTTTTTTTAATTAAGGTTGACTATCATAAAGAGAAGCATGACATTTCATTTAGCACTGTTTGGTGGAGTTCCACTCTTGTGAACCAAAACTACAAACCTTTTTTTAACAAGTGTGCATTTTTATATTTTATCAAGGAATAAATTTTTGGAAAAAAAATGCACTGTCCTAAAACCCAGTATTTTGATCCAATTCAGAGCCATTGTTATGTCAATGTGACATTGTTAAGTTTGATCTGTGACTAAGTATCTTTTTTTTTAATATTCTGTGTGGTAACTAAGCACTAGAATACATCATCCGAATGTCATTTAATTCAATTCCAAATATGGTCTTGTTAAGGTGGGACCTCTCTTGAAATCTCTTTTGGAGAGAGAGATGACACCTCAATTCCCCTCCCCTTTCACTTCCCCCATCTTGTTTTGTCCCACAGAAGCCTCGCATGATAGCTATGATGAGGGAGGCAGGCCGTTCCCTTAGGGAATGCCCGCATGAGGGGTGTAACTTCTCTACATTGAAGCTCAGAAACCTGAATAGACACCTCAGGCGTCGGCACCCAGTCGTACTCTGTTGCCCCTGTATTGGGTGGCCTTATACTCCCGCAAGGAACCAATGACCACGAATAATATGGTTGGCTAACCCAACCCCAGCTGATGGAAACACTGACAACCACCAGCCTCTTTCAACATCCGTCCCGAGCCACCCACTCCATCCTTGCCCCCTCCTTCCCTGAGGGATGGAAACCCTATCTACAAAACAAACCTATCTACAACAACAACACCATACCCCCCTCACCTTCCATCAGAGAAACTGACAAGCGCCCCTCCCCTCCTCTCCCTTGACATTCCCCCTCCTGATGAACGCTTGCCTGAGATTGCAACCTGCCGAAGAGACCGCTCCATCCCCCGCCGTTCTTCCCTCCTCCCCAGCCCCTGTTGTCCGCTCCCTTCACCTCTCACCTACCTGCAAGCGGTCATCGGGCATACTATATGCCGAGTTGAGGCCAGGCCTCCTGCTCACTACCAACAAGTACATCAAGAAAGCCAGAGACGGACCACGAATGGGGGTGATGTTACATCAAAGAAGATACTTACTTTCACCGATGGAAGCCGTATATGAGTGACGTGTAGCGTAGGAAACGGCGAGATGCTCTGGAGAGATGAGAAATTGGTATTTGATTGATAAATATTATTTTTTTATACAAATGGTTACAAGTTCTCTGGTATGGTGAGAAATCCTAATTTAATTTGGCTTAGGATAGGGGAAAGGGGACGCCCCTCAACCTCTTCGACATTGCGTCCCTCTCTGTTTTTTGGCTTCACAGAGCAATTTTACATATGTAATATTTTGGAATATTAAAAAAAAAAAAAATTAATGAAATTTATATGTTTTTTAGGAGACCCTTTTTTATAAATTTATACAGTTTTGTGAACCATGAATTACATGAGTTTTTTTTTTTAGTATTGGAGCATGTTTAGGGATGGTCACGAGATACATTAATAAATAAATAAAAGGTAAATGATAAATATTACAAATAACATTCGAATAAATAGAGCAAAAGAATAAAACTTATAATTAATGTGTTTAATTTTGGATTAATTAACAGATTATGGTTAACTTAGCATGTAATGGCATTCTTTTCGGATTTTATTTTAAAATTAGATTTCATAAAATTAGTGCTTTTAACAACCAAAACAAAAACTATTGATCGATATGCAGTACCCATCAATTCGGATTTTAGGGAATGCAATAGTTGTTTAGTTGGATTCATCCTTGAGTGTTTGTGGTTCCTTCGACCGGAATGACCCCTAATGACTTTGTTGTGCCTTTTAAATTTTCGGCATCACCACTCGACCCCACCCACCCTACAAGTTTACTCCCTACCAAAAGATTACCCCATTGACCTCCTTTGACCATTGAATAATTTGCTGATGACCTTGTTGTTGACCTTAACATTTTCGCATCAACAATTAACCGGCCACCAAGTTTTGTCTGTTTCATGTCCAGACACCAATACAACCAGGTTTTTACCCCATTGACCTTGAAGACCCCTGATGACCTTCTTGTGACCTTTACAAATTTGGCATCAGCAATCGACCCCAACCGTCCAAGTTTCAAGTCCATACACCAATTTTTACCCCATTTGACTTGAATTACCCCTGATGACTTGGTCGTGAACCTTTAAACCAATTTTGGCATCACAATCGACCCCTGGCCCACCAATTTTCGTCTGGATCACCAAAGGTTTACCACCCCTGTTGTCTCCTGTTGACCTTGAATGACACCGGATGAACCTTGTTGTGCCTTTAAGATTTTTGGGCGTCAAAATTCTCTCTCCACCCTCCAAGGTTCAAGTCCATACACCAGTTTTTTAATGCCATCTTTACCCTCATTTTGACCCCGATGACCTTGATCACTAACCAACAACCTTCGGTCTTCGACGGTCAAGGAGCATCCAACCACCAAGTTTCGGAACGGGCGACCCTCGATCTCCGAAAACAAACGTTTAAACCTCTTTGACCTTGAATGACCCCTAATGACCTTGTTCCTCCTTAAAAATTTCGGCATCAAAAACCGACCCCATCTCCCAAGGTGCAGTCCATACACCAATGATTCCCCCATTTGAACCTTATTGACCTTGAATGACCCCGGATACCTTGATCCACTAACCAAACCAACCTCGGACGGTCAAGGGGCACCCACGCACTAAGCTTCAGGAACGTGTGACCCTTGGTCTCCGAAAACAAACGTTTACCCTCATTTGACCTTGTAATGACCCCTAATGACTTGTCCTGACCTCAAAATTTTGGGCATCAAAAACGACCCACCCTCCAAGTTTCTTCCAAGTTTGATCCACTAACTAATACAATCTCCGTATGGGAGGTCAAGGGGCACCCAAACCCCAAGGCAGGTGCGCGTGAACTTGCACGACCCTCGGCATTCCATGCCAAATTTTATGGTAATACCATTTCTTGTAGGAGCGGGAACAATTGCTGATGAAATTTTCAACATTTTGGTTTATCTAAACCCATAAAACCTATTAATTAACGTTGCTGGGGCACAATAATTCCATTTACAACTGTGAATACAATAGAAAACCTGGGGCTGCTGAATCTCGGCTAGGTATTAATTTGTATTCACACTAAACAAAATCGCCGCACTTTCCAGAACCTGTGGACCGGGCTGGTGGATATGGAAACACGTGTTTATCAGACAGAGTTGGGGAATTTCCCTTGCAATCTACTTTGGACTTGGGGGGGGGGGGGGGGGTTTTGTCCTACCATTTTTATGAAGGTTGTCCTTTTTACTACAATAGTTCCCTGTTTTTGTTTATTTTAATAGGTTGTTTATTGTCCATTCTCTTTTTCATATTTTAAGTCTATTTTAAAAAGTTCGCCGACAATTTACAGCTCGTACATTAGATTTAATTTAAGGTACGGACATTTTCCCTGCACCCAATTGCGCTGCGTTATCTCTTGCTAGACTGACGGATCCCCCCGATTTTTCAGCTGCGGCTCGGGTTTAATCTCCCTTGGGCGTGGCGACAACTACCTGTAATCATGAGTTGTGCTCACTATTGGGGCGGCCTCCGATACAGCGACACGATGTATTATTTACTCTGGATATTTCTGCTAACATTTTTTATTAAATAAATAACATTATTTTAAAGTAAAAGCATTGTGAAGAAGGCTATCGAAACGTATCAGGGCTCATGTGCTTTTTGTGTTTTTTATTTGTCTGATCCTTAATAAATTGAAATGCACAATGTAGAAGTTATGTGTAGCTGGCATGTAGTTAAGGCTTTCTAATGTGGATTTTGGCGGTCACAAGTACTTATACCTGAACATGTTGATGTGAGACAGCGTGCAAATACTACAGCTGGAGAGACCAAGTACGAACAAAGTCAATAGATCACAAATGCATGTTGTTGTGGCAGTACTTTTTATACATCTTCGTGTTGTTCCAAACCATTCCTTTCGTGTCACTTATACATGTACTTTTCTGGCATTGAATGAGAATACCGTCGGTGGAAATTAAATTTGAAATATAGTCCATCGTCAGAGAAAAATAATCCTATGTACAGTCGATCTGCTTTGCACTATCTATATACAAGATGATGTACACAACATGAAATGCCATCTTACTTTTCGTTCATGAAACAGGCTCGATTTGGGGCATGGGGATTTCCAAACGTAATTTGTGAAACTGCTACAGCATTTACTATTGCAGTCTGCGGTCCCCGTGACATTAAACCTCAATCTCTCTTGAACCTTTGTTCCAAAGATCTTAGTAATAACTAATATCATGATAATTAAGAAAAATATGAAGTTCACATCAATCATGCTTCTGTTAGATACCTGTGGCATAATAACGCACACTCAAAACTCCAGACCTTCCCCTCCAACAGTAATCTCTATCAAACATAATACCCTTGACATACGCGCCATGGCTCACAGAGCTTAATTCGCCTGTAGCCAGGCGCACCGATGCGGCTCTAATATCAAAACAGCCCTTTTAATTATTATACACCCCAAAAACATTTCACTCCTGGGCATAACTTGTTCTGGTAGTATTGTTTTCTCTGATGTGCTGAGCGCCTTTCATGGCAGCCGCACAGCGCCTTGCTCACGTTTACGTGGATGATGTCCGTCGCTTAAAATACAATTATTATTATATTGTTACATTACTGAGTAGACGCCATCTTTACAATAAACAACTGGAATGTAAAATACAGAAAAATATTAAATTGAGACCTCGAGGCTACTAGAAACTACTTTTTTGTATAATCTTGCTAACAGACAATATTTGTCAAGACCAATCTTCATTTAAAAAAAGAGTTTGATCATTTTTCATTAAAAAATGGTTATTTGCGGCCATTTTTGTTTTCCTCTAATATCCTCAAAACGCTCCAATGCTGAATATACGGTCAGCATTTTGATTCTTCACTAGATGGTCTAAAGGCATTAGAATCTGTTTTGATAAAAAAACTAATAGTAAAACATTTCTAGTTAGAGGCAAAATCAGAAATGGCCGTCCGGACTATCATTAAAGTCATTCACTTTCCTAAGTATTTGTCCTTTACAATTCCAATTTTATAAAACTACCCTGTATGTATGCGTTAGTTTTCTGACAATTTTGGGAAAAATGCATGTTTTTTTTATTAAGTTGATTATTATAAGAGAAGCATGACATTTTCATTTTACACGTTTTGGGGATTCTCACTCTTGTGAAGCGCTATAAAACTACAACATTTTTTTTTACAAGTGTGGCATTTTTCATATTTTAACAAGGACTAATGTTTTGGAAAAAAAATGCACTGGCCTAAACCCAAGTAAATTTGAGGTCCACTTCAGAGCCATGTTATGTCCTGTCGAATGGTTAAAGTTGATCTGTGACTAAGTATCTTTTTTGTTATATTCCTGTGTGGTAATAAGCACATAGAATACATGCATACCGAATGTCATTTAATTCAATTTCCAAATAGGTCGTAAGGTGGGACTCTCTTGAAATCTTTTGTATAGAGAGAGAAGACCTCATTCCCTCCCCTTTCACTTCCCCCTCTTGTTTTGTCCTACAGAAATGTCTCGCATGATAGCTATGCCGTTCCCCCTTAAGGAATGCCCGCATGAGGGGTGTAACTTCTCTACATTGAAGCTCAGAACCTGAATAGACAACCTCAGCGTCGGCACCCAGTCCGATACTACTGTGCCCACTGTAGTGGGGGGCCTTATACCTCCCGCAAGGAAACCAATGACCACGAGAGAATATTTGGCTAAACCCCAGCTGGATGGAAACACTTACAACCACCAGCCCTTCAGAAAACTCCGTCCAGAGCTACCCACTCATCTTGCCCCCTCCTTCCCATGAGGAACATGGAAACCCTATCTACACCCCCCTCCCATTCCATCAGAGAAACTGACAACAACCCTGCCCCTCCCCTTCCTCTCCCTTGACATTCCCCCTCCTGATGACCTCTTTCCTGAGATTGCAAACTTGCCAGAAGAGACCGCCCCCCCCGTCCGATCTTCCTCCTCCCACCTCCCCCCATCCTGTTGTCCGCTTCCTTCACCTCTCACCTCCTGCAAGCGGAGTCCATCGGCATACGATGGTCAGAGTTTGAGGCAGGCCGCCTGCTCACTACCACAAGTACATCAGAAAGCCAAACGGACCAAGCTGGTGTGATGTAACCTCAAAGAAGTAGCTTACCCTTCACCGATGGAACCGTGAATAATGAAGTGAGAGTTGAGCGGAGGAAGGCGAGATCTCTGGAAGAGGGAGAAATGTATTTGATTGATAATATTATTTTTTTTTATCAACTGTGTTCCAAGTTTCTCGGTATGGTATCTCATTTTAATTTGCTTAGATGAGGGTGAAAGGACGTCCCAGCACCTCTTCGAAGTGCTTCCCTCTCGTTTTTGGCTTCACAGAGGCGAATTTGTTCCTTGTACATATTTAAGTAAAAGCACAAAAAAACAATTAAGGAAATTTATATGTTTTATTAGGAACCCTTTTATAAATTTATAGTTGTTCTGAACAAGACACTTACATGAGTTTTTTTTAGTAGTGGAGCAGTGTTAGGGATGGTCACATAGATACCTTAATAATCCATCAAAAGGTCCCTCGAATAATAATTACCCATCCCTTCGACATAATAGCACACGAATAAAATATAATTAACTTTGTTTCTACTTTTGTTAATTAAACAGTTATTTTTTTTTTTTTTTTTTTTTTTTTTTTTTTTTTTTTTTAAAATTAAGATTTCCTAAAATTAAGTGTTTTAACACCAAACAAACGATGCATCAATGATGCAGTAACCCATCAATTGGAATGTTTAGGGAATGCATAGTGTATAAGTTTGGAGTCATCCCTTGAGTGTTGTGGTTCCTTAGACCTGAATGACCCCTAATAACTTAGTTGTGCCTTTTAAAATTTTCCGGCATCAACAATCGACCCCACCCTCCCAGTTCATCATGCCATAAACAAAAGATTACCCCATTGGACCTACTTTGACCTTGAATAATTCTGATGACCGTGTTGTGACCTTTAACATTTCGTCATCACAATTACCCCGCCCACCAAGTTTGTCGGTTTCTGTCCATACCCATGTTTACCCCCCCATTTGGACCTTGATGACCCCTATGACCTTCTTGTGAACTTTACAATTTGGGCATCAGCAATCGCCCGGCCCCCTTTTCCAATTCAAGTCCATAAACCAATGTTTACCCCATTTGACCTTGAATGACCCCCTGATGACCTTGTCGTGCACTTTACTCAAGTTTGGCATCAACAACGACCCTGCCCACCAAGTTTCGTCTGGAGACCAAAGTTACGCCTTTTGATCCTCCTTTGACCTTGAATGACCCCTGATGACCTTGTTAGTGCCCTTTAAGATTTTTGGCGTCACAAATCGACCCCCCCCTCCAAGTTTCAAGTCCTCTACACCGTTTTATCCATTTGACCTCATTTGACCCCGATGACTTTGATCCACGAACCAATACAACCGGTGCGAGTGCTGATGCTGGAACTGTCAAGGGCACCCACCACCAAGTTTCAGGAACGTGCGACCCTCGATCTACGAGAAACAAACGTTTAACCTCATTTGACCTTGAAGGACCCCTAACTGACCTTGTCTCTGACCGTACAAAATTTTCGTCATCAAACCGACCCCCATCTCCCAAGTTTCATGTCAATACACCATGATTACCCCATTTGACTATTGACCTTGATGACCCCTGATGACCTTTGATCCACTAACCAAAACAACCTACCAAACCATCGAACGGTCAAGGGGCACTCCACCCACTAAGCTCAGGAACGTGCACCCTGGTCTCCGAGAAACAAACGTTTAAACCTCATTTGACCTGAATGACCCCTAATGACCTTGTCCTGACTTCAAAATTTGGGGCCTCAAAACCGCCCACCCTCCAAGTTTTCTGTCCAAGTTGAATCCACTAACAATAGTCAATGGGCGGGGGTGGGGGTGCAGTATGTACCCGGATGGTGGGCAAGGGGGCACCCAGGGGGGCCCACCCAGTTCAACTCATTCTCTGATAAAATAGAGGGGCGGTGGCCATTGGTGACCTTGTTTTGAGGGCCGTGCAAAATGACCTTTGATCCACTAGGGGAAACCAATACAAACTCGGTCCTCGTTTCGGGGGGGGGTGGGGGTCCAAGGGGCACCCAGTTTCGCCCACCCACCAAGTTCAGGACCTGTGAACCCTCGGGGTCTCCGCGAAAAAAGACGCAGTCAGACACAGACAGCTAGACCGACCACGTGGGGGGTTAACCCTAACGCTGCCGAGAGGCATTTCAAAGGGTCCCACGAAAACGTGTACCGTGGTCGGTGGGGGAAAATGGCGTTTCCGTGCATCTGGTTCGTCAACAACTATTTTTTTTTTGGTCGCGGGGGGGTGGGGTGGGTCAAGGGGATTGCTGCTCTCATTGCGTTTCATTGCATCTGGGACGTCTTGTGGGCCCGGAGATGAGGCGCTAGGTGCGCGTTTCGGTTGCAATCTTGGGCCCGGTCTTCCCGGGAATGCGCGATGCGTTTCTGGTGCCTCCTTGGTGCTGGCCGCATTCCCGGAGAATGACGCGATTGCGTTTTGATTGGCTCCGCCGTTTGACTGGAAATGAATTCGATGGTTTTTTCGCTGCCTTTGGGGCCGTCTTTGCCTCAAAGGCGCAATGTTTTCATCAGGCGGGTGACAATGTACAAATGGGCGCGCATAGACAATTTCGATTTCATGGGTGATGCGCCCCCATTTTCGATAATGTCTATTGGGTGGAATTATGCTACCGTAGTCATGACGTAAACCGGAGCATGACGTACATAATAGCCCACTCACGACTAGATGTACGTAATAAGCCCCCTCCGCGCGGAACGTCGACCTATAAGCTACCAATTTCAATGGCATACAGTGTGTGTATTTATTTATTTTATTTATTATTTATTTATTTTATTTACCACCCCTGTTTTTATGCATTTTCACGCGATGTTTTTTGTGCGTGTGGCACCTGGGGCGTCTTTCCGTAAAGTGACGCGATGTTTCGTTGCATTTGGGCCGTCTTCCGGGAAAATGGCGGTGCGATGTGTTTCGTTGCATCTGGCCGTCTCCGGAAAATGGCGCGATGTTTTTCGTTGCGCTGGGCCGTATTTGACTTTTACGCTACTATTCCTGTGCGGGAAAACGGGCCGAGATGCAGCTCTGAAACGCAAGCTTTGGCTCTCGTTGCTTCTCGGCCGTTAAAAATAAAATAGATTTGCTTTTGCCTTTCATTTGGGCCGTCGGTCCGGGCAAAACGACACGGTCCTGGTGGGTTAATAATATAGATAATTTTGTCAGACCTTAACTTTTTTCGGCATCAACAACAATTGGACTGCCTCACCCTCCAACTTTCATGTCCATACATCAAATTTTACCCCATTACCTCCTTTGAACCTTGAGACCTTTGATCCACAACCAATACAAACCTCAGTGGTTGTGTGCCCCTTGCCTTCCGAAGACCAATTTCATGAACTGTGACTCTCGGCTCCGAGACCCAACGTTTATCCCTCCCTTTACACTGACTGACCCCTAATGACCTATGTGTGACCTTTAATTTCGACATCAACAATCACCCCACCCACCCTCCAGTTTCATTTCCATACACCAATGTTTTACCCCATTTGACCTCCTTTGACCTTGAATGATCCCTGATTGACCTTGATCCACAGACCAATACAATTGGTCTCGACGGTCAAGGGGCACCACTCACCAGTTTATGGAACTTGCGACCCTCGGTCTCTGAAAACCAATGTTTACCCTTTGAAATTTCTTTGACCTTAATATCCTAGGACTTTGATCCGCTAACCAATCGAATTGATCTAGCCCGCCAAGCTACTCTCACCCACTTAGTGTTCGTGATTGTATGATCCTTGGCCCCATCGCAGACAGATACACATGCCTGATCTCCTCCCCTTCTTTCTAGTGGTATATTAAACTTAACGGGTTGTTTAAACTTAAAGCCGACTCAGAGATTCCTGAGGCTCATTTTCAAAAAATCGTGTTTCTTTTGCATGTACATAATGCTTGTCCCTATACTATACTGTGGCTGTGAAATTGCTAAGCTTAAATCGAATTCCTTCATATAGAAAATCACAACTTTGTTATAAAATTTCCGGTCCGAATTTGTGTTATACCAGTATCTTATAGGGACGTAATACTACACATAATGTTTACTCTCTGTGCATCAAAACGAAAAATCTGATTCATCTCAAATTTTCGGATTGTGCCTTTTATTTTACTATCTTCCATTTCTAGTTGACTATTTTTCATTAATTACAACAAAAAATAATATTGCTCAATAATCTCCCTGGTCAGACTTTACAGTAACCTCCATGAATCCAATGTGTTTTAATATTTTTGTTTATTGGAAACGGAGGATTATTTATTAAGAAATATTAATTAGGATGCATTTATTACCCTGACTGCCATTCTGTTATGACATCAATCCATAAAAACATAACAGGTGCCCAGTTATCGTGGCACCCAGTCCGGGCCCCCAGTAATGATTCCCTAACTCATGTTTACTCGCGTCCGCTCATGGGCAACCCCCGGGGGAATCCCCACTGTGTTTGGCCGATCCACTCGTCGATAAGACATCGTAAATAACGTTATTGAACTCGATCTGTTGGCTCCGCTCCGTACACACTGTGTGTGGTTAAAATTTTTGGGGATCACCATGAGCCAAAATACTCACATTCTTGTGTTGTTTCTAGTCGGAACAATTCAATCGTCGTATTGGGAGTCCTGTGTTTTGGATAGCATTTCTAATCAGCAAAAAAGCTGAACATTGACGATAAGATATTAATGAAATGGGCATTTGCATCTCGAAATAAACATGATAAACTCGGCTGGGCGAGCATGTGGGGACGAAATGGGTGACCCGTGCGCACTGATCTCTACACACTCCCACCAGTGCCCGTTCACACCAGCGAATAAACAATAAGACGTAAGTTAGACATTGGATAAACATAATGCTCAAAGATACCGATTTTCGTTATACCTATTAGACAGATGAATAATTTTACACGAATTTACTATATTACGATTTAATGGCCGAATTGGGTAGAAATATTTATTACCGTTTCGACCTATTTAGCTCCCCTCACTTATAGAAATATTATATTCGCTACCCTCTCACCTTTGTCACTTTGCAATCAATGTCTAAATTACTCGCCCTCCATTTCGAGAGGTTTCACTGCTCTGACCGCCCCCTTTGTGGTCCCGATTTTTTTGGTAATTTGTACTAAGTATCTTTCGCGTATTTCTCAGGCCTCCGTATTTAAATTTTTTTTCAAGGTTATATTTAACACGACCTGCAAACATGGCAAATACATCCACACTGTAGCCAATGCTGCGATCAATTAATTTTAAGAAATCAAGACGCCTTACTTCTAGCTACTTCTCGCAATTGCTATGGTGGCGGACGTCTCCGACAGCGTGTTTGTCCCATTTCTGGGAATTTAGCCAACATTATAGGCCTAATGTTTGGGTGTTAAACCGGAAAGGAGAGAATCGATCAAAATTAGTAGACCCGAGCATTAGGTAGCTGATACACTCGAGAAATAGGATTGTAAGATTTTTGGGGATCAATAAATCATATAATTGGTTACATGTGGCCACTTGGCTCTCACAATATTTTGGACACTGTTTGGGTCATCAAAAAAAGCCAAAGTTTTGCCAACCAGAAAGGGTATCTGAAAATGCAATCTTTAACCCTTTACAAACAACAAATCTTCTCTGCTAGATGAGAATAGGGGGGGGGGGGAAAGGAAGGAAGTCGGGGGGCCAAAGTGAGGAGGGGAAGGTAAGGGGAGGGGAAGGTGCATAATGTACAAATGGTGGGGGGGGGGGGGGGAAGTGGGCAGAGTCTACTAACTAATTAATGAAATGCATCATTCACGCACAACATGGGGAAGGGCAGTAATGGTAGTACTGCACCCGATACTGGCTACGATAATGAGATATACAAACAAAAACAACAACGATCATAATGAATGTTCTAATTATTGGCCAAAGATAAGTTACGTGAAGTACCAGTTCGGTGCAATGATGACAGATTTTTTTATCGCTGTACATTCGCCATCGGATAAATAGCAGAGAAGATGGTAACAGGGATCAGTTGCAAATGTTTTTTTAGAAAATGGTTGATGGTAAATGGTTTATGGCAACGTTTTGGGGCAAACACAACTTTTTTGGTGTGGGAAACTTTGGGTTGCAAACTTTGTGTGGTTTTTTAGTTTTAGTTTGTGTGTGGGTCTTATTTTGATATTCCCAAAAACGTGTCCAAAATATTTGAGAGCCACGGGGCACATTTAACCAATTATTAATGATTTATTGATCCCCATAAAATCTAAAACTCCTTCTTTCTCATTAAAACGAAGAGTAGAAACGAAGAGGGGGCGCAACACAAAACAATCATAAGGAAGAGAATGGGGGAAAAGATGGCCGAGGGGACAAAGGTGAAGATGAGGAAATAACGAAGGGAAATAGAGACGGTTGCCAAGAATGAAAGACTAATTATCAGAGAGAAACAAGAATAAGGGATGTAAAAAACACCAGGACCGTGGAGAAAGAGAGGAGCAAACGGGCGGTGGGCCAGACATTGGGAAGGAAGCCGGGAAGGGTGATAGCGAGGTAAAGAATTGAGAGGGGAAGAGGAGGAGAGAGATTGGAGGGAGAAGCGAGAAGAGGTGGAAAAAAAAACGAAGTAGGAATAAGGGGAGGGGACGAGATGATTAGTAAAATGGAGGGGAAAAAGAAAGCGGGGGGGGGAAAAACAAAAAACGGAGAAAACGAACATTATTAAGTGGGTAGGATAAATATTAAGAGGATAGAGCGAAGGACGGCAAAAAAGCGGAGGAGATAGATAAGGAAAGAGAAAGATAAGGACATGAAGTAGGGACGAATGGGAAAGAAACAACCCATGGTGGGGTGCCAAGAAAGGTAATAAGAACAGTCAGGGGAGAGGGCAAGAAGATTTAACGAGCATGGAAAGGAGTACGGGGTGGTAGATCGTAATTAATGACAGGATAAGAAGGGAGGGAGCGAATAGGGAGACACGTCAGGATCGGAAAAGTGGGGGAAAGTAGAGAAGGGTACAATGCGAAGAGAAGCGGTAAGCGAATACGAGGGCGTAGGGTGGGGGGGGTGGGGGGGTGGGGGGGGATGGGGGGGAAAAAGAAGAAGAAACCCATGGCGTGAAACTAATGGAAGAGTTGGGACATAGGCCAGAAGGCATAAGCTGAAATGTCCAGGGGCAAGAAGGAGGGAAGGTGAGGGGGAGAGGAGAGGAGTAAAAAAAAAGATAAGGAAAGGGGGGAAAAGGGTGAAGAAGTGGGAGAAGACAAAAAGAATGGACTAGGGAAAGCAAGGAGAGGAACAAATGAAAAGAGGCATGGGCGAAACTGTCTCCCTCATTTCCAATCCTTCCCGCACCCGAACTGGTACCGTAAATTAACTTTGGCCAATCACATTCGACATTCAATTATACGTGTTATTATTATCATACGTAGTACTACCTGATTAAACATGATCGACGTGGACTTTCCCTAAAAGACAATGCAAATAAAGTTTCTCCTTCACTCATATCATTCATGATATCCAACTCCAATTGTTGTACATTGGAGATTTCCTCCAAATTAAAATTTTGAATGGGAGGATGTGACACGCTAATTTTGTAGGTTTTTTGAACGTACGACACTTACGGGGGACACTCATCTCGCTACACCTTGTATTGTCTTGCCCTATGGTCCCTCGTCGACCGACAAAACAAGACAAGGTCAGGTGCGCGATGAATCTTGCACCTGACCCTCGTCATTCCATGCAAAAATTTATGGTTATATAACCATTTCTTTGTAGAGCGGGAACAATATATCTGATGAACTTTTCAAACATTTTGGTTTTTTCTTAACGCCATAATAAAACCTATTAATTAACTATTTCTGGGGCCAATATTACTACTCATTTACATGTGAAACAAATAGAAACGCCTGGGGGCGCGTGATATAGGCTAGATATTGTTGATAGTCACACTAAACAAAATCGCCAAGCCTTTTTCCAGAACATGTGGACCGGGCAGTGGAGATGGGAAAAACACTTGTTTAATCAGAGTTTGGGTAATTTATCCCATTGCACATCTAATTGGTCCTACCATTTTATGAAAGGTGGGTCCTTTGTACTAAAAAATAGTTCCCTGTTATTGTTTTATTTTAAATTTAGGTTGATTTTATTGTTCAATTCTCTTTTATCATAATTTTAAGTCTAGTTATAATACAAGTTCGCCGCCAATTACAGCTCGTACATTAGTTTATCATTTTAGCGGGCCGCTTTCCCTGCACTCAATTGGCGCTGCGTTTAATCTATTGCTAGACTTACGGGATCCCCCCCCCCCCCCCCCCCCGATTTATCACTGCTGCTCGGGTTTAATCTCCTTGGGCGTGGCGACAACTACCTGTAATCATGAGGTGCTCATGGAGGCCTCCGATACAAGCGACAAACTATTATATTTACTCTGGAACTATTCTTGCTAACATTTTTTATTAAATAAATAACATTATTTCAAAAACAAGCATTTGTGAAGAAGGCTATAGAAACGTATCATGCTTCATAGGTGCCTTTTTGTGTTTTTTATTTGTCTGCTCCTTATAATTGAAATGAAATTAGAAGTTGTTGTAGCTGGCGTGTGTTTAAGCTTCAATGGGGAATTTTGCGGTCAAAATTAACTTACGCAACATGTTTATGAAAACAAACGTGCAAATACTACAGCTGGAGAGACCAAGTACGATACAAAAGTCATAACAAATGCAGTGTGTTTGTGCTACTTTTTATACCATCATTCTCTGTTGTTCCAAACCATTCCTTTCGTGTCACTTATACATTTACTTTTCTGGCATTGAATGTGAATACAGTCTGTGGATAATATAAACAGTATGAACATATTCCATCGGCAGAGAAAATAATTTCTATGTAAAGTCGATCTGCTTTGCACTATACTATATACAAGATATGTACAAAACATGTAAATGCCATCTTATTTCTTTTCATGAAAACAGGTGGATCGGGCCACATATTTTCTTTTCTTGCCTCTCCCAATAGGAATAACGCTGTTCACATTCTCTATGACATTGGGGTTCAAATAGATTATGTGGTCGCTCGGCTAGGGAATTCACTCAATTCAGGCTTGATTATATAAGTCCTATCGTTTCACGGAGGGCATCATAGCATTTCTACACAGACACATGTAACATCATAGAAAACCCGGATATTTTAATACCTGCCTAAATTTACTGACGGTCATTTTCCTTTAGCAAATTAGCCCTATTAGAGACTGGTACAGACTGAATGCATATATAGGCTTGCGGTTCATTCGCTGTCTTCGCATCAAGACACCTACCTTACGAAGGCGCATAACACAGTCTATTCCCTGCCCAGTAAAGTGTCGATTCCCAATATTTATGAATATTCATTGTAAACAACCCTCATAATAGCCAAGGATTCCGCAACACGTTGCTACGTTTAATATGATTAGCCAAGACTTTAGGCCTAGTTAAGTAATTAAATATCACGATAATCAGACACAATAGGCATAATATTTGTTTTACACAACACTACCTATGTTTCCCATTAAATTTGAAACCGATTCCAAAGTATATGATATATTACAACATTTTACAATTCTAAAAACCCAAAAGTATACGCCTATGAATGAAATGGTTCACTCCACCGATGAAAGGTCCGAGTGATGTCGCATGGCAACAGCCCGAGGCCGGAACACCTACAAATTAGGGGAAAACTTGCATCACAACTCTTTCCTCCAAAATAAGGAAAATACTCATCGAGAAAGAAAACAAACCCCTAACAAAACGCCAGTGGATACCAATCCGGGGACGCCCTCACCTGACCCCCTCCCATTTATTCTTTAAAATAAACACCACTTCCATCCCTTCCCCCAAAAAACATTTAAAATGGTTCGCTCTTACCATTGCAGTGTCTTTTAATATTAATTAGCAACAAAGGGCAGCTAACAAACTTAAACATGTGAATAAACCCCAATAGCACATTAAGGCTCATCGTGAGTTCATCATAGTAACACTTGAGCTGGTCGTCGATTTTCGTCGATATCTTACTTCTTGTCTACATCACAAGCCGACTTCCCATCTTTTGTGCTCTCATCCAGGGTGTGTTTACACTAACTCTCTCAAGGGCGGTATTTAGAAGTCACTGAACTGGACACTCCAAGGGCGGCTGCAAATAGATATGCAAATGTGCTCACTCCTGCAAGCGTATTTGACCTCTGTCCTTGCCACTTCTTGGTAGCACTTGAAGCACCAGGGTAGTATATATAGTCACTATTACATACATTTGCGGACGCAGATACCCAGCTGCACCGCTTAAACACGTGCACACAAACCAATAGGTTTTATAAGAACGAGGACAAGCGAGGCATCCAAGATGACCGAAAAAGCAGAAAAGGAAGAAAACCTCCCCAAAACTGACTCCGTCACTAAAATTAAAAAAAAACATTCCTACGACACAGGCCCCACCACCTCTGAACATTTTTTTGCCGAATTTCCGGCGGAAACCGGAATTAAAACGGCCCAGGACCGCCCCCGAGACTAGTTTCGTAACCAGACCCGACAGTGATTAAACGCAGCTTTCGATGACAATAATCCATCAATTCAATGAATTGATGGGATTAACAAAAATAATTAAATTGATTATATATTGTGTGCCGCTGGTTGAGGGTAAACTTTCAAACATTTTGAAAAGGGATGAATTTTGAGAATAGTTTTGAATTTGACCAAATGTGACCTTCCCTAGCATCTAGCCCAGATTTTAAATAGTGGTGTAAAACCGTAAAATAATTATTTTGATATTTTAAAAAAAAAAAAATGAGTATAAAGGTTGTCAATTTATCGAATAAGCACAGCCCTTTAAAATATTGGCCTGACTTTTAGACCGTGTTGTATGACATGGGATTGAACAAATTTTTAAAGTGGACCTCTTGTCCTTGTTTTATAATGAAAACATTTTGTTTTTAATAAGTTTTTTAATAAAGTATATTATTTTGTTGGTACCTCTACTACAGTCTGTTAAAATTTGGTGAAAAAAAATAAAAAAAATGGGGAAATTGGGGTGGGGGGGGTCAGAATATGAGCTAGGTTAGGTTAAGCAAGGAGTATCATTGGTAGACTGGAACTCACTACCAAATTACATCACAAAAATAGAAGATAAGCAGAAATTCAAAACGGAAGCTAAGAAACACAAAACTACAGCCAAGAACTAAAGAAACCAACCAAGTTCGCCAGGAAAGTGCACCATCCCTACCGTTTTGCCCCCTTTAGGGGGGGTTGTTGGGTAGTAATCATCAGACCAGACCAGAACAAACCAGTAGTATCAGTGTATTATCAATATTTTTTATTAGGCCTCACACACATTGAATGACCCCTCTCTGCATGTCCATGCATCTTAATTCTAATTCAGCATCAAATTTCATTTTTTTTTGCCAGCCAAATGTCTGCGCTTTTTTATATCAAGTATAAAGTATTAAATAACATTTTGAGGTGATTTGAAGACTGAAACAAGAAATCGTAACTTACCATCCTCAGGAATTTCGTTAGTTTTGGAATTCCATGTTTACATTATTTGAAGGCGGTCCCTGAGCGACGGGGTGTTGTTTTGGTGGCGTCATGGTAACGTCTACTGATGGCGCATGTCGAGGTTAGTTTTTGTGTGTTGGAAATATAACTTTGGCATTCAGAGTTGTCGAAGGAAAAAAGAATGGTTGCATCGCGCACTTTTTCCTTGACATGCAGGACGCAAGTGTTCACATATTTACATAGTATGTATCTTCCAAATGGTAGGATTGAAATAAATAAAATGTAGAGGTAGTAGGCAGCTCCTTTGGTTGTGTTATTTTCCAGATTTAAGCAGCTCTTACAAACAGAGTTCCGGGCTGGGATTGTGTTGCATGTTCGAAAGGGTCCGAACATGCGCATTGCGCGCGTGTGCAGGATTAATCCAGTGTGGTCCTTGTTAAAACCGGAAAAAAAAAAAAGGATCATTTGACAATCTCTGGAGAAGAAAGACGGTATGGAAAGATTTTATGGGGTAATCTACACCAATATTAGAGTTAGTTATTTTTATACAAAAAGCCATAATCTGCCAACGTACATATATAATTTGTGCCACTAAATTCAGATTTTTTTTAATTTTAGAAAGACAGATAACGTGGCCTCACCTTTGAGCCAGATGACATTATGACGTGACCTTTGGGCAAGTTAGATTGTAAACATTGGATTGCTCTTGCCCGTTAACGTCAGGAAAGGAGTTTAGAGGTCTGTAAAAGTAGTCTGTCGGAAATTGTTATGGAAAGAAACTCAGTTGCAGTGGTAAAGTACGAAGGTCGTGTAAGTTAGGACTTGGGCTATTTTTTTGTTAGCGGCGATCAAATTTACACCAGCTGAGGCCGAATCAGTTCATTCACTTCACATGATTCATACCTGTAATGTGTAATGTTTGACAGTTGTTGTAACTAACTGTACTTGCATGACTGTGTCGGTTACTTTGTTGTAAATTCCCTATAGTATCAGGTTTTAAAAACAATTGAT